>QANY01002362.1:538441-592259 GCA_003255025.1 Datisca glomerata
TTTTGAAAGTTATTTTAAAAAATAACAGTTTTTTTTTCAAACTTTAGGTAAATAGACATATTTCCTTGCCGCATCATCAATGATTATTTGATAAAATTGTGATGAGATGATTTCGCCCTTAGAATTACTTTTTTTTCAAATATGATTTTCATTGATTTTTTTATTAATTAAATCACCGGATAATTAATGATTGAAATTCATTCATTAATATCAACAAAAATCAGTTTAGATAAGATTCTATCTAATTAATGATATCATTAAATCAATCCATACTATTCAGCAACATTTTAGAGAATATTTGCTTGGCTCGTGTAGTTCTCTACGGCATTCATTGTAGTATAGCTTCATTGTTCATTCTCCATTGAAAATTCTTTGAGGCTACATTGTTCATTTCTTCATTAGAGATTCAAGAATGGAAAGTTTGTTCTTGTATTCCACCATTAGTGAATTATCATCGTTATATTCATATTTCTTCTTCCTTGTTTAATGTATGTTGATCCAAGATTTTTTAAAATTTGAAGGATTTTTTAGGTAAATCAGTAGTATATAGATGTTATACAAATATGATTTTTTATTGTTGTTCTAATTTGATTAAGGAACAACCAATTTAAGTTCCTAACATATAGTTGAATAGAACTACTGATTACTTACTACAGTCAACATGATTGATAGTTTAATGTTTAATTATCTATTACCCAATAGGCTTCAATTTTTTATCTTCTATCTATAATGATTTTTGGATTATGTTTGTTCGTGATGTTAGGGTTCTTCTCGAAAAGTTTTTTAATTTTTTTATTCTGTAGATGGTTGATTGATGTTGATTTTTTATTCAAGATTATTTGGATAGTGATAATGGTGGTTTCCTTTTTCAGTTTTTTTTAAATAGGTTTATAGGTAGTTTCCAATGTCTTTTGAGCAAGACTGTGGTGGGGTTCAAATTTTTCGGTAGTTTGGTTGAGTGGTTGATGGGTTTTAATTTTTTAAATTTTAAAAAATATTGTGAGCATTAATTACTTCCTTAAATTAAGTATATATCATATTGATATGTCATCAATATACTATTGAGTTACCCGAAAATCACTCAAACACACCATAATTAGTTTATGATCATTTTAGTTTACAATTATTGACAGATATGAAAATTTTATATTTACCTAAAACTATTAAAACTACTATTTTTTAACACAACACCCATAAATTTGTCTATTCTGTAAAATTTCTAAAAAATAAAGGACTTATCAGCCCATAATGCAACCTCAGCAAGTTATTCATTGGATCCTGGTTTACTTCTTTTTCTAATTGGACAATTAAGAGCCCACTTTTTAAAACTTTTGATCAATATACTATGAAGTACTGAATTTAGGACTTTATACACATCTAGCAACTATTTAAAAACTTAATACAAAATTAGACCGTTAGTTTCATAATCATAAAAAATAGTCAAATTTATGGAACCACTAACCAACTTCTTCTTATTATACCCATTTACTATCTTTAACAAATTTTTTTAGAAAAAAATCAAAAACTCCCATAAGTCATAAATGCTATAATTTTTTTTTAAAATTTCCTAAAATATCTCTCTCTCCCCATTCCTCATCTTTCTCTCTCTCACCCATTATAGCATTTATATATATATATATATGTGTGTGTATTATGTGTATATATAATGTATGTATATTATATATACATATGTATATATGTGATAGTTTATAATATATAACGTGTATATACACACACAGAGATATATGTGTGTATTTAATATATATATATATATATATAGAGAGAGAGAGAGATAATTAATAGGTAAGGAAGAGAGAAAAGTAATAGATTTACACGATTTATGGATTTTCGGGGAGAGAGGGAGAGATAATGGTTAAGATATTGAGAGAGAGAGAAAATATAATTAAAAGGGTATATTAGTATCTAATTTAATATAAAACTATTAAATTTAAATCAATTTGCTAGATTCATTTTTCTGAAAAGTACTATATTTGATGTTTTTAAAATGTGTGATAAAATTATATTTAATATTGAAAACTTGTATAGATATTATCAATTCTACCGAATTTAGCACCGAAGATCTGAAAGTGGCTTGATCAAGAGTCACTTTACCCAAAGAGAAGGCAAATCCCTCTAGGCTTTTCCCCCAAATCTACTTGGGCCTTGTATAGATTTGGTCTACGGAAATTATAGGATTTAACCGTGATATACTTTTAAGAAATTACACCAAATGATCATGTTTTAAGATTAGTAGTCTTTGATATAGTTTTAGTTTTTTCCTATTTTTTAGGGGTTTTGATTGTGTCCCTAAAGATTTGTACAATTTGCTAAATAGCAATCATTATATCTTTATTATTAATTGTCGCTCCATCAATCGGTGGTCAATCTTCTTTAACATGTCATCAAGACCTTCCATCTTCAACGAAGGTGGGCCATCAATGGCGTACATCAAATGACGGTACATCATTGATCCTTCTTCCATTGTCTAACTTTTTCGATAAAAACTAGTAGTTTATCAATATACTTTGTACCTATATTTAGCGTTAAAGGATGATTGACTTTTAGCCTAAAGTTTATTTACTAAGAATTTTATCAATGCTATAGTTTTGGTTGTTTGTATTTATGTGATATGTCATTGATTTACTTGCAGGTATATCAACGAAGGGTATTGCACAATTGAAGTATTTAGGGATTTTAATAATGACGGAAAATTGTGGTTGCCTTAAACGGATAACTAGTATACTAGAATTTCAATTTTGATTTATTTCATTTTATCATGTGGATGTCAACCAAAACTAAATTCCTTTATTTTGTGGGATTTAGTTTATTTGAGAGAATGATATTCTAGATTGATAATTACTTGTTTGAATTTTTTGATTGGTGATGTCGATATATGTTACGGTTTCTAGAGATTATTTCAAAATTTGAAATTATTTTTGGATAGTTTCAAGCATTAATGATTTCTCTTTTGATTGTTTCAGACGGTTTAGTAGTAATCTCATTGATTGACTATAAACTTTTATCCTTGTTTGACATTGTTTAAATTAATGGTATATATATTGTAAATCTTCAAAGATTGGGTTTATAGATTTACTTTTCATTCTTTAATTTTCTAATTTTAAATTCCCTTAATATTTGAAACACCACTTAAATAGATTAAGGATACTTTGATATATAATTATTGACATTTATAAAGCTATTTTTCCTAAAACTCTATAAAATTGACGTTTATCTAAATGATATCCTAAAACTTGACTATATGTGCAAAATTTCCTATAATATTTCTGTCACTTTTAAAAAGAACTAAGTTAATAGCCTAGTTTGTTTCACTATAACTTTTTATTCTCATTTCACCTTTCACTAAGACAATTAGTATTAATTGTTAAATAATAAATGAAATCATTATTCTAAACAGTTAATATATTCCATAGTTATTAAATAAATGGCTAGAAATAACCATGTATTAGTTATTAGTAAAAGGATCATAACCCAATTATTCTTTAACAAAATTCAATAAAAATCTTTCGATTTTCTTATCTAAACTAAGTGAATTTTATTGAGATGAATAATACCAAAAATTGATAAATAAAAAATATATGCATAGATATATTAAAATAATTTGACTAACACTAATAATACCAAAAAATCTGATTAACAATTTCATTTATGACACAAAAATACAGACAATGCTATTATATACATGAGATAGATCATACGAAAATAGGAATAATTTGAATTATGTAATTATTTTTGTTAATTATATTTTATTACCTTATTTATTTGTCCATTTTGTTTCTATATGTACTTTAATTGATGAAAATCATTATTTCTAAATATTGTCTCCTTTAATTATTTCTATAATTTTTTCATATATGTATATTTTTTTCAAATAGAGCAAACCCTTACTTTAGGAAAATATATATTTACCAATAAAATAAATAAATATATATTGGGAGTAATTTTATTTTTAACGTACACATATTCTTTTAATCTATGATTTTTTTCATCATTTTTAAAGGATGGAGCTATTCTTTATTTTTAGGGTTAATTAATGATTATTTTTTGGCAAACACGCGTACTATAAAATAAATATATATAATTTTGGAGGAAGTTTATTACATATTTTTTAATATATTTATATATTTTGTTTAGATAAGAAAATCTATATATTTATATGGATTAAAATTTATTTACATAAAAAATTCATAATTATTTATGAAATATATTCATTATTTTAGTAAACTAATCATACAGTTCATAATTTTATATTAATTACATTAAAAATAATAAATATATTGTTATAAAAATATTTTGTAACAACAATTAATACATATTATCCCTATTATGAGAATAATAAAAATATATATTAATATTCAATAATATAAAATCTTACTGATATATATATGTTGATTTATTTAAATTGTAGAAATAATAGTAAAATCTTATAATTTATCATTACATAGGTATTTAAGAAAATAAGTTTATTTATAACTACATATAACAATTCAACCGTTGATTTTTAAGTAATCTAAAATGAGTAAATCTTTCAGATAACTCAAAATTTCAAAAATCATTTACTTTAGTTATTAATTAAGATAAATGATATTAGAAGAAATGTAGTTTATATGTCGTTAATTTTCATAAAATGGTTATTTTCTTAATCATTATTATTATCAGCTATTTAATAAAATAGAGTAATCAAATGGTGTATTTGCACAAAAAACCCCCTTTGGGTTAAAGAATTTGTTTTAATATTTTTTGGATAATTACCAAAAGAAATATTTTTCCAGCTTGAATTGCAAAAATTATCAAATTTTTTGTATAAAAGTGATAAAAATGACCAGAGTAACAGTTACGAAAATTATAAGTATATAAATAAATATAGTTATACTATACGTGTGTAACTTGGTAATTAAATTAATTACTCCAATCATTATTATAAAAAAAAAAGCTGACATTTTTACATTTTACTCCCGTTTTTGGTTATTTTCGTAGTTCAAACTAACTTTTAATTGAAAGTAATAAACAAATTCCACAAATAATTTTCAATTCCAGTTACCTCCTCCACCCATTTGCCTCTTACTCTAATTCACTTTTAAATGGAATCTTATGCAGTTCCCTTTTAGATATCGAGAATGATGATAATTGAATTGATGGAAAATAGATGTACAATAATTGGATTTATAGGAAACATAATTGGCATATAATGTTGTGGATGACAATCTATAAATTAATGGATGAGAATATGTTTTAATAAGTTTGGTATATATAAATTTTTCTAAAATAAAATTGTAAAACTAAGTTGAAATTACCTCTATTTTAGTTATAGAATGCATAAAACATCGTCATATGCAATTTTACCATTAACTTTAGTAACGTTAGATTAAAATGCAGTGAAATTCAATAACGATGTAGGAAACAAAAATCATTAATGTTAGACTATATATATATGGAAAATATAATTTTACACCCTTAAAGTTTGACCATTCAGCAATTTACACCATTAAACTATCTATTTAGTATCAAATACCCTTAAAGTATGAGAATTTCCTATTTACACCCCTACCATCTAACTTCTGTTAAAATCTAACAGTTTTTTTAATTAAACTAAAAGACCAAAAAGAATTACATTAAACTAATTAAATTGACAAAAAATTAAACTAATTAAATTAATTACTTTAAATAAAACTAAAAGACTAAAAAAAACTAAAACTAAATCCCCTTCCCCATTCCCCCTGGTCCTGGCACCCTAACCCACCCCCATCATTAATCTCGATCGGTCAACCCATCCATTTCCACTGCAGCTTCGCCGTTCTCAGCTCTCAACTTCTTTCGTGATTCAGCCCGTCGTTCTCGTTCTTAGCGACTCACCTTACCTCCGCGACTCATCCCTCTCATCATGCTCGGCAGTGTGTCGAAGGTATGTTTGGGGTTTTTTCCTGATTTTTTTAATATCTCTATATTTAGGGGGTTTTCGATTATCTCTGTTTCTAATCCCCTTCCCTCTTCTTCTATAAGATTTCATTTTCTTTCTCTATGCATCAGATCTGTAGCTGAAATATCTTTTATTTTTGTGACTCTCTACATTAGATCTGCGATCAATTTATGTCTTGTTTTTGTGTATGCTTTATTTCAACTAAATTGTATAAATTGTAGTGGTTTGGATCAGCGACCAATTTATATTAATAATCTAAATTGTAGTGGTCTGGGTTATGGTTGATAAGTATAGTTGAATTTTAACTAAATTGTAGTGGTGATCTATATCTCTTATAATTCGATTTCTGTGTTGATCTGCGGCTGAATTTGACCTCATCTTCCCGTCTAAAAGTGAAGGAAAATTGGTATTATGCTAAATTTTATTTTAGTGTGCTTAATTTTTTCATCGTATGGTTAATTCAGGTTACTTTTAGGACAATATTAGGGAGAAAGGGCAAGAGGGAGGGCATTTGGAAAACAAATCGTTAGCAGCAAGCAGCTTGAGCTCATGCACGCCCTTGGTTGTTAGAAATCTTCATATTTGCTGGCTTTAAATTACTTACTGAATCTGTATTGCTTCACATATGTGATTTTCTAAATTTGATCATGTTTACTTACTTAATGATCATGATTACTTACTTAATCATTTATGTAGATGTTATTCATTTATTCGTCCGATAACATTCGTGGCTTGTCTAATAGCCTCCATAGAAATATATCGAATAAGCTTTGTTATTGTAACAACAATATTGTATTGAGAACATCATGGACAAATGTTAATCCTGAAAAAAGATTTTGGGCATGTAAACACTATGATGAGACATGTTGTCTAAATGAATTTTGTTCAAGTCAACATCATCCACATTATGCTCTACATATACTTGAACTATATTATGCCCATTTATGTGTATGGCATCCAACAACTTCAAAATATCTCCATCATCCAAAATTAATCTCAGGCCATCAAAGTCGTCCCCTTCAAATTTGAACCAAACATCTATGACATTCAAATAACCTAAAGATCGGCCATTTCATAGATGTCACCAACAGAAAAGTAATCGGGATCATACGATTACGCAATAACATCTCCACCCCCATACCTAGTGACTGGAGCATCAAAGAAATTACCTACATGATAAAACTCTAATTTTATATGACCATACTCCTGAAAATACACAAAATTGCACAAAATTTTCAACACATCTAAATAAACTATGTTATATAGGACTAACTCACATATTATGGATCACTTGCAGTAATCTAAAAAAAACTCATGCTATTTGTAATCGAACAAAAGCTCAATAAACTTAAAAAAACTTTAGAAACAAAAACAAAAATCTTAATAAACTTCAGAACAGAATCCCCAAATATACCTTCGAAAACTCCCCTAACTATATGGTATTAGAACCAAAAACTCAGAACACAAAACCCTCAAATATACCTTCGGCAGACTCCCTGAGCTTGAGAGAGAGGGGTCGCAAGAACAGAGGATGGTTATGAGTCACGGAGGAGGCCGAACAGTGAGAATGCAAACCGCTAAGCCGCGACAGAGGTGGGGTGATATGGGGGTTTGACCTGTCGAGATTGAATGGGGGGAGTTGGGGTATCGGGAATAGGAGGGAAAAGTAGAGGAAGTGGTATTAGTTTTTTAGGTTTTTTTTAGTTGTGGGGTTTTTTAGTCTTTTGTCTTTTAATTTATTTTAAAGTAATTAGTTTAATTAGTATTTTTAAATAATTAATATTTTTAGTTTCAGTAATTAAATAAAAAACTGATAGATTTTAATGGAAGTTAGACGACAGGGGTGTAAATGACTAATTCTCATACTTTAAGGATATTTGATGCTAATATATATATATATATATATATAGTTGGGTATGTAGATTTGAAATTGCGCCAAATGTCATATTCAATATCATGCCAAGTATCCACTCTCAAATTTACATCTTTAAAGAATATATTAAAGAATAATCAAATGATTAATTTAAAGATTTAAATATATAATTGATAAATTAATTAATCAACATGATAATTATTAGTTGAGTTATTAGTTGAAAACCAAAATACTTATTTTGAATCGTCGAAAAGAATTTAATTAGTGCAATTTTTTAATTTAGATAATTTAACTAGTGTATTGATAGAATAGAAACTTCATAATGTGACACACCACATGTTTATACCTGACTAATGCCAAGTATTAATATATAGATATATTAATTATAAACTAAACGTAGTAATTTATATTTAGTAATGTTAGACACATGTGTGTGAAACTAAAACACCTCAGTATTAAATAATTGAAAATTTTGTAAAATAAATCATTTTATTTGCTTCCTACTTAAATCCTTTGGATGCAAAGAGTTAGATGTTAGGACTTTATTAGATATTACGTTGCGTGTTATTATAACTAAGATGTATTTCTAAATATATAATAAACTAGTAAAAAGTAATGTGCGAGGCACGTGGTTAAGTACAATAAAAGCTCGATCATATAATATGAGAGAATTGAAAAACTTGAGAGATTAGAGTTTGAAGAAATTCATTTAAAAAAATGATATGGGAGGAGAGATTAAATAGTTGTTTGAGTACCTTCATTGCATACATTCATTTAATGAGATGATACATTATCTTGTGCTGTATACACAGAAAATATAGCTTTGTCATAAGAATTTGTTGCGTTTGACTCTTCAGTTATTCAATTAAGTTGTAAAAAAATAATTGGTAAAACAAATATGGAACAGTTTTGAATTATTTTTTAATAAGAGAATAGTGGAAAGAAGAATCTCATTAACAAAACTTAAAAGTTGTTACAACATGGCATAGTAAGTAATAATGTAAAAAAGTTGAGAGTTTTGAAGAATATCATTATGCATGAATCAAAGCTAGAGAAAGATGAAAAGAAATACCGATAGTGAACGGCTAAAAGCTAGGTAAGGTGCATGTGAAGGATTTATGATGTGATATATTTATATAAAGATTATGCATGAGAAATGAAAAGTTGCAATGGTAAATACAAATAAATTACACTAGAAATTTGATTAGGATTGATAATGCTCTTACAATTTATTACAATAAATAAATTATTAAAATGGAGGAAGTTTATTAGGCTTATACCACTTAATTAGATAGTAGGAAAAAAGTTGAATGGAGAATTTATTGAATATAAAAAATTATAGGTTTTCTCTAGCTATTTCATGTTAGGAAAAAACTAATGATGGAGTTATGGTATCGATAATATTATAGATTTTTTCTAATTTATTTAAGTTAGAAAAATAAATTAATATTGGACTTAGCAATTTACATTTTATTTCATTCTAAACCATAAAGAGAAAAAGAAATACCAAAAGATGAAAGTAAAAATATCACTCACAAAAAAATTAAAAAGAAGGCAACAAATAAGATTCTAGAAACAGCCAACTTTTTCTTTTGAAATACCAAAAGATAAGTTAAAAAGTAAAGAATATCAATAGTAATAATAATTTTGTTAGGCATAGTGCCCTCAAAGTATGTGTAAAGATAATTTAATTTAAAATTAATAAAAAATACATTTTTCTTATAATTATTTTTTGAATTATTAATGAATAATTTGTATAAATATCTGAAAAATCTATATTCATTCATGATATTATAATCTTGTATTAGTACGAGAGGATTAAAATCATAGATAATGAATAAAATAGTCCACAAGTATGAAATCTTTAATGAATGGTTACTAGTACTGTTCGTTAAGTATTTTGAATGCATGTGATCTAGATCTGGATTGCTGATGTGGATAGACATCTTAGTAAATATACTTTATATAATTAGATTATATATGACATGACCAATGTGAATTAATATTTTTATTAACTTATCGTTTATCATAAAAATTTAATACACATCAATCAGATGATCATATGTAGATCAGTCTAAATCCTGAGTAGTCATGAACTCCTGTACATGTAAACTGGATCTTTGAAAAAGTCGTTAATGTTTGTTTGTAAAATAGGCTAGTGACTTTTGTTTTAAAGGTTCAGTGGCATGGATTGCTAGGAACGTGATCTTACAAAATTTGAAATCTAAGTTTTCCTAACGAAACATATATTGGTTCTCTTAAGTGTTAATTCTAGAACTAAATGGTTATTGAGCTCAAATTTATAATACGATTATAAATTGACCGTTCACTAGTGAATATCTTACGGATCAAGAGCTAATTAGAAGGGTAAAATTGTGATTTTGACCAACTCTAATTTATAAACAAATATTGAAGGATAAAACTACATGAATGAATTATATCAGTGGATTACACGATATTACTCTATATATATTCAGTAATTACTAAGAGTGTAATTTCATATTTAATTAAAGAGTTTAATTAATAATCTGATTTACCGGAGTTGAGTCCATGGTCCCTAGGCTGCCTCAGGATATAAGAAAATGATTAGCTTGCAAAACAAATTAAGTTTCTGAGATGTATAAAATTATGAGATAGTTATGTGAAATTAATTAATTATTGTAATTTTCAAAAATTATAATTAATTAATTATATCGATTGATTTTGAATTAATCGACAAGTGAGACAATATATTTGATTTGTTAAATTGAATAATACTAAATTATTATAAGATAATAATTTACATTTGAATTAACTAATATGTTATTTTTGAACTAATTGATAAGTTAGTTGATATGTGTGATAAGATAAGTTAATTTTGAATTAACTGATATCTAGATATTTATCTGATTAAAATAAATCATAAATTTAAAAAAATTGTCACATGGCATATCGGACTGCCACATGCCAATCACTGATTTTTTAATCAAGGATTGGCATGAACATTGTAGTGTCAAATGGCACTACAGTGGTGCGTGAAACTCTGTAGTGGCTCAAGACACTACAGTAGTTCACAGAACTCTGCAGTGCCACTCGGCACTACAGTGGGTCTCACTGGAATGACACATTTGTAAATATTTTACTAGAAGATAGCATGGGCACTTGATAGACTTCGAGAGGTATAATTACTTCCTCTGGATGTCTTTAATTTAATGTATAGATATATAATTGATCCGTTGAGAATTGGAACTTGTGGTGTCGTGATTGTTTTTTCAATCAATAAAATTCAAGTAAATCACCTCTGTTGCGTGTCTCGATTTCCAACAATTGATATCAGAGCGGTCTTTATATATGTATTCATTAAATACTATTTGAGTTTTCTTGCATTATTCTATACATATTTTGATATGTATGAATAAATAGATGACTATGTTTTTTGAATGTTTGGTTAATGCATAGTAGTCAATCCCGTTTCGGTAGCCATTTCTGTCTTTTGAAAAAATAGAACGTTTTGGATATTTCGGTGCGCCGTTTCAGAAAAAAAATTCTGTCATTTAAAATAATGTTATAAAATTTATTATATATAATATAACTGAGAAAGAAATTGAGACAATAGATTATAATTTGCAAGTAATATGTAATTACTAATAAAATTCAACAAAACATCATATTAATGAAATTAAAATATAATAAAAATATCATATTAAATGATTTTATCATCATTAAATTAATAAAAATAATTATTTAACTCATTAGTTTAGTAAAAAGAAATGCACACGCATTAATTATATATATGGTGTACTAGATATGTGTATTTATAATGAGTAAGTATTATATTAAGAAATGACAAGATTGTCCCACGACCACCGCATGATGCAGGCAGTGACGTCGGCGGTGGTGCCACCGCCAATGGCCAGGCAACCGGCAGCGACAGTGGGAGTGTCCCGCTACTGCCGGCAGCGACAATCCCTGTGATTGTCAGGGTATGATTCGCAGATACCCTGATACCTTATTGCCCAATCCCTGTGATACTTCGTGAGAACCCTAATCCTATCTTTTATCTTTTAATTTTTAAAAATTAGTTATTGATTTTATTTTTTATAAATTAAAATTAATCAATTGATTGGGTTTGACCCAAGTTTGATATGTCATTAAATTATTTTTTGACTAATCAAATTTAATTAATTTTAGAAAGCTAATTAATTAGATTATTTAATTAGAAAAAATAGCCTATCCTAATTAAAAGGGTTTTAATCAAAACTTGAAGATTATGAAGAATGGCCTCTAATGGAGAAGGAGCATCTTTTAGAAATATGTATTCTGGAAGCCTACTTTGTAATTTTTTCTTTTTTTTAAAGGTTGTAAATTTATTTTATTGACTTAAATAAATAGTTATTAATTTGATTAATAACGTGACCATGTATTAGTCGATCACATGACATACATGAAACCTCACATAGTTTTATTTAATCATGCATCTCATTAGTAAAAATATGATTTATTAAGATTATCCTATTGTGTTTATATGGATTACTTTGCGAAATCAATTACATGTAAACTACTAAGTTTTAATTAGTTAAAATTGGTAATCACGTCACTCTAAAGGCATGTGTTTAGTTAGGCCTTTAAGATAACTAGCTTTATTAATAGTGTTTTATTAAAACTTGATGAATGTAATTAATTAGTTATTCTAAGTTCACCTAATTTTGTCTTAGGCTCTTTAGAAGGTTAAATAAACTTAGAACAATTAGATTGGATTAATAATTAATTTTACATTCATAGGGTTATTATAACTAGTAACTAATTGGAATTAATTGATTAATTAATTAGAAACACATTTATTACAAAATAGTGAGTAGGAGAAGGTTGACATGTCAATATGACCTATGGTCTCCATTATTAGTACAACACATGAGATACAGTGAGGGCCTCGAGACGGCTTTGTTTTCGTCCCCTTTAGGAAGGTTTCAAACTATATCAATATCAAGATTGACTTCTTTAGAAGATAGGATTGAGTGATGTACTTTAGACTTGACCGACCCTAAGGTAACATTTTCTAAACTAAGTCATGGATTCTGAAATAATGGGTTATTGTGGATAATTGTGACTTGACCAAATAAACGGTACCTTATTATTAAAAGAAGAAAATATGAGATATTATAAGTTTTAATTAATAAGGATGAGAATGTCTCATAGACAATTTAAAATTAATATGACCGACCTTAAGGCGGCACATTAATTGTTAGGTCGTATTATCGTGGATTAGTAATTATTAAGTTTATGTGTTTGATATGGCCCATTCATGCATCACATTTACTTTTTGAAATTTTTTATATCTATTTCAATTATATTGAATGATGTATGTTTTTATTTCTTTTCAATTTTTAATATGTCTACCATGTACTACCACATTCCTGCTTTTCTCACACTCGAAAAATTGAATGGTGATAACTTCATAAGATGAAAATTGAATTTAAATTTGATGCTTATATATGAGAACCACAAATTTGTTCTTACTGAAAAATGTCCTGAGGAGCCAGCTGCAAATGCCCCTAAAAACATTAGGGATAAATTTGATGCTTGGATTCAATCCAACAACAAAGCTAAGTACTACATGCTTGTGAGTATGAATGATGTTCTCAGAACTTAACATGAAAATATGAAAACAGCTAATGAGGTTATGGAATCTCTGTTAGAATTATATGCATAAAGTAGGGTGTAATAACTATTTATAATTATTTAGTTATTTCTTTGACATTTTGTATTACTAAATTCAATGAATGAATGAAAGTTTTTTCTATTAATTAAAGTGTGTTTGTAATTTACTCAAGTCTTGGAACTATTGTCAATAAGAAGAGTAAAAACAGAGGGGTCTTCTAAAGAAACTCTTCTGAAATAGTTCATAATGTTATTCGCAGTCTTAGGATAGATTGGGCAATCGAGTCTGATTACGAGTGTTAGGTTGAACCAAAGATACCGGTCTTGGGGCATGGGAGTGGTGACTCTAGTGATTGACCTAGACATGTTGTGGAACATGTTGAATAGACCAGTAACCAATTAGTTTAGAGCAAATCCATTTATCTAGCTCTAAATCTAATTGTTATACCTATAAGGCATGTGTTTAGTTAGGCCTTTAAGATAACTAGCTTTATTAATAGTGTTTTATTAAAACTTGATGAATGTAATTAATTAGTTATTCTAAGTTCACCTAATTTTGTCTTAGGCTCTTTAGAAGGTTANTTATACCTATAAGGGTATTTTCATAATTACTTTAATCTTGAGGTGAATACAAAACTTGACTTAGTTAGTTACAATCTTTGATATGGCAAAGGAGTGGATTCGAATTGTCAAACAATACATTGGCTGTTGGGATCATCATTCAACTATATTGGAGTTGAGTGATTCATAATATATAGAAATTCGTGGCGAGATTGCAAATGTAACAATATCACCTTATGCTTTATTGATGGATGTTTGAATAAATTAACTTGGTCAAGTATTCGATGAAATGAATCATTGAATAACTCATGCTAAACTGTACGAGAAAATTCACTGTTATGTCTTTCTTATTCACAGTTAATAAATGAGTTAAAAAATAATAACTAGAGGGGTAAAATGGTAAGTTTACATCTCACTCTTTTTACTGATATTCACCAAGGGTAATATGTTAAAATATTCTGTGGCTCGAGAAATAAAAGAATTTATTTGCACCAACAGAAAATGTAACACGCATGAATCGAGAGTTGATTCGGCATCGACCCTATAGTAGAGTCGTACAATTTCAGGATTAAATAGGTCAGAAATTTATGGATATAAATTCGCTGAGTATTTGAGTCCTATAACTTTATTCGTGTGGGTCCATTTGATCTCAGGAGTAGCTCATAAGTACAGGAATAAAAAACATCACCAATTATACCAAAAAAGTTTTTTGGACCAAGGTATATTTCCTAATCTCATATGTGATAGGTATTATCACTTAATTAGTGAAGAACAAGTAATTAATGTTCAAATTAAATAATTGGTTATTTTCTAATCATTCAATAATTAGTACATAAAAGAAATTAATTAATTGATACAGATAAATTTAATTTATCAATTTGGATTGATAAGTTTGGACACAACATTGACTCTAGGGAGATATACAATATTCGGCAATAGCAAATAGTAGGGGATGAATTTTTGGTAACTTAACATACAGGGGTGTGTCTAAAAATTCTGTAATTATTATATATGAAATGAAAATAGTGTTGCATCTCTAACCCTAACACAATGTGTGATTACTAGACCAAAGAAAACATTGTTTCTCCCCCTAGCTGTCGTCGAAATACACAGAGGATAAGGAAAAATCTGATTTTTCTTCAGTGATTTTGAGAGCCCACACTAAATTCTTGATCAACATCCAATTAAGATATACTTCTTAATCCTAAGAGCGGTTGTTGTTGTGAAGGCTGATTCGAGTTCTACGAAGAATGAAGAACACAAAGATAATCAATAGGATTCCACCAAATCAGAAATACTCAGATACAACATAAGGTATAAATCGTTTTTACCTCTATTGAATACGTTTAACTAAGTATGCATAATCGTAAGTATGTTTTACTATTCAATATGATTAAATGGTTGGTGCGAAATTTTTTTATTTTCCGCCCACGGACCGTTCATGGTTCGTTGATTTTTCCTCAAATTTTAAAACCAAATCCAACAATTGGTATCAGAGCCTTGGGTTCTTGATTATGCATATTTAGTTTTTAAATGTATGTATCTTTGGATGTCGTGATATTGGCATATTATTTTGTATGGTAGATTCAAAATAATTTTGAATGTGTTTTATGAATGGATCCCGATCTATTGGCTCTAGGCATTTTATTTTTCAATTTTGGAACTGATGTACGCTGTAATTGAGACATAGAATTTTATGTAATTTATTTTCTTATAAAAGTTCTATTTTTTTAAAATTCCATGTAATCCGTCACCGCAATCGACGGACGTCGCCGTTGCCGCCCGCCGCCATGTCACGCCACCTCCTGCCCCACCGCTTTCCGTTGTGACCCTGCGTGGTGACTTGAGTTTGTGAAACCCTAGGCGATAACAATTAGGGTTAAGAAAGCTCTGTGATGTTTCGCGAAAACCCTTATCCTATCTTTTATCTATAAATTTTGAATTTTAAACGGATAAAAGATAATTAAAATTTAAAAGATAATTATCAATTTTATCTTTTTATCTTTTGAATTTTGAATTTTAAAAAGGATATTTAATGAGATTATTTAATTAGGAAAATAGTTTTCCTTAATTAAAGAGTTTTGATCAAAGCTTGAAAATGTGACTGCATTGTTGTAAAGAGTTACAAAGTTAGTGAGACTCCATGAAGGACAATGAGACAATTACAGACGCCATGAAGACTAGTATTTAAATTATTGTAATTTATTTATTATTCTTTTTATGGGCTATAATTAAAAATGAGCCAATATGGAGGTTAATTTTGAGTGGATGATTTATTATTAATCTTGAATTATCAAATTATATGCCATATAGAAATAAATATATGCCAATATCAAAATGCCATGCAACATTTACATGCATTATTGTAGTTTAATTTATAATGGGTTATAATTTAAATACAATACGAATTTTATAAAAGTTATAAGTTTTAAATTGGTATTTAAATTTTGAAAAACTAAATAAGTTTCGAAACTTATTTTTTTTCTAAATTAATAAAGAGATATAATTTTTGAAAAAAAATAAAAATCTATTTTTCTAAAAACTAAGTGGGAGGGTCGTTAACGTTAAAACATTCTCAAGGTCCCAAACGCAAACTTGATCGTGACATGATGAATGGTTTATAGCCTCCCTAGCGGTCCTCTCTTTAGTGGGAGAAACTTGATAATCATGTCATTTTGAGTCATCGAGTTGCTTAAGAAGCTAAAGCTTGTAAAGGAAGTCATGAGGCATGACCGTTCCTAGATGGACTGTTAGTTCATGGAAACCTTTAAAGCCGATGCGTTGGTTAAACACTTAGACTGAAACACATTGGAATCCTTCATAGGGCTAGTCAATGAAGCTAAGGTGACCAAAACTATTGGTGATTGGTTAAGCTAGATATAGTGACACCTTGAGAAGCGTTAACCGAACGAGAGGAGTCTCGATAAGAGGTAGATTGGACGTTGTCCTTAGATGAGACAAGTTATCGTCGTTGATCGATACATCATGGACAAATATTGTTTATTAGATTTTTAAATATTTAAGTATTTACATCATGCATCATACTTTCCTAACTGATTGCGTATTTATTTACACTGTTTTATTGATTCTTTTAAGTAATCATGTCGCTATCCCCACTCTCAACTATTTTAAACGTGAACAACTTACTGGTGAAAATTACGTGGATTGGATACATAATCTTGATATCATGCTAATGGTAGAAAAGCACAAGTTCGTGCTCACTACACCTTGTCCCCTTGAGCTTATTGTTGAATCGACCCCAGAGGAAAATGATGCTTATGCTTCTTGGCTGCGTTCTGATGAGATCGCCAAGTGTTACATCTTGGCTTCTGTTAGCAATGTGTTGCAACAACAATATTAGAAGATGCAAACTGTCGCTGATATGATGTTGAACATCGCCAAAATGTTCGGAGATCAGGGTCATCAAGCCAAACAGGCTGGTGTGTGAAACTTCATGAACTTTATGATGAAACCTAGAACTCATGTCAGAGAACATATGATGATGATCATCAGTTATCTAATTGAGATGGAGATCATGGGTGCTGAGGTAGATGGCGAGACACAAGTTGATATGATCCTTGAGTCTCTGCCTGTCACTTTTGAGAACTTTAAACTTAATTATTCGAGGAATAAGTTGAAGTGCTCACTTTCTAAGCTAATAAAGGAACTACAAGTTGCTTAAATCCTACTTCTGAAGGGTAAGAGGAAGACTGGAGAGGCAAACTTTACTAAAATCAAGCCTTCCACCTCTGGCGCTAAAAAGAAACACAAGAGAGGTTTGAAGAAGGCTAAGAAGCAGAATTCGAAAGCTGTGAAAGGTAAGGGCACTGCAAAAGTGGACAAGTCAAAAGACAAGTGTCATCATTGTGGAGCTGCTGGCCATTGGAAACGTAACTGCCCAGACCATCTCAAAGAGTTGAGATCTAAAGGTATAGTACTTGTTACTAAGGCATGTTATGTAGTTGACTCTACTTTTTTATGGATTGTAGACTCTGCAGCCACTAACCATTTCTATTGTTCCTTGCAGGGGTTCAGGGAAATCAGAAGGCTTGATGAGGGCGAGTTCAACTTCTGTTGGGGAAATGAAGTGCTAGTATCAGCTGTATCTATTGGAACTATTAAGTTGCTATTCGATAACAGTTTTATGGTTTTAGTGATTTTTAATATATTCCAGTTTTTGAGAAGAACCTTATTTCAATTGTTAGTTTAATTGAGCAAGGATTCAGTTTGAATTTCATTGATAAAGATATAGGTATTCTTTTTAGAAATGATTGCTTAATTACTACTGCACGTTTGATAAATAAATTGTTTTATGTAAAACCAATAGTTCCAATGATATGTGCTACTAAAGTAACTACTCATTTATAAAGGGATAGTAAAAGGTTGAAGTTTGATTCAATCGACCTAACCTATTTGTGGCACTTACGTCTTGGCCACATCAGCTTGGACAGAATTAAAAGACTTGCAAGAGATGGTCCATTATAAATTTTAAGTGTGAGATCACTACCCACATGTGAATCTTGTATAGAAGGAAAAATGTCCAAGAGACCGTCTTCAGCGAAGGGTGAAAGAGTCACTCAATGCCTCGAATTCGTACATAGTGATGTATGTGAGTCATTGAATATTCAAGTAATAGGAGGTTATGAATACTTTGTAACTTTCACTGATGACTACTCACGTTTTGGACATATTTATCTAATACACCCAAACTTTGAAACCTTTGAAAAGTTCAAAGAGTACAAGGTTATGGTCGAAAAGCAATTAGAGAAATAAATTAAAACATTGCAACCTGATCATGGTGGATAGTACTATTCTTTCTGAGCTTACAACATCTGGCACTCTAGAACATAATGGTATGCCAGAAAGAAGGAATCGAACTCTGTTGGATATGGTTAGATCCATGATGAGTTATTCATCCCTTCCATATTCGTTTTAGAGATATGCCTTGGAAACAACAACATACATTCTTAAACAAGTTCCATCAATGATGGTGCCCAATATGCCATATGAAAGATGGAATGAATGAAAGTCATCCGTAAACCACCTTAGGATTTGGGGATAACCAGCACATGTTCTGAAACCGAAGACAAGCAAGTTGACAAGTCGATCAGAATTATGTATGTTTGTAGGATATCCCAAAGAACAAAGGGGTATGCCTTTTATAGTCTGGCTGACAAGAAAATATTTGTTAGCACGAACCCACATTTCCTTGAAGAAGACTATATAAGAAGTGTGAAGCTGAGAAGCATTCTTGTGCTAGAGGAATTATTGAGTGGGAGGACATTGACTCCCCAATTGCGAAATGTTTCTTATTCAATAATGAAAGAACCACAACAAGAGCTAGAGCCTCGACGTAGTGGAAGGGTTGTGAGACAACATGACAGACACATGTCTTATGAAGATGCCTTAACAACAGTCTCATATGAGGATCATGATGAACTTGTCTCCTAGTCATAGGTCATGGCTGGTCCTGAAGTAAATCTACGACAAGAATCCACGAGCATTGAGATACAATTGATGTACGAACGAAGTCTGAAAACTTATAGATCCTCCTAAAAGGGTAAAAACCGTAAGGTGTAAATGGATTTATAAGAAAAAGAGAAGTCCATGTAGGAATGTGGAGACATTCAAAGATAGACTAGTAGCCAAAGGCTATACCCAAAGGGAAGATATTACTGTGAGGATACCTCCTCGCCAGTGACCGTGCTTAAATCAATCCAAATCCTCTCGTCTATTACTGCTGCTCTCAATTATGAAATCTAGCAGATAAATGTCAAGACTGCTTTTCTGAATGGTTATCTTCAAGAGCACGTTTATATGGATAAACAAGATGGGTTCATGGAGAAAGGCCAAGAGGGCGAGGTTTGGGAACTGCTGAAGTCCATTTATGAACTTAAGCAAGCGTCCTAATCGTGGGAATATCATATTCAACTAAACTATCAAGAAATTTAGTTTTGAGCAGTTAGTGGATGAACCTTGTGTGTATAAGCTCATACACGAAGGGAATTTGGTTTTTCTGGTTTTGTACGTGGATGATATTCTGCTCATTAAGAATGATGTAAGAAAATTATCTGGTGTCAAGATTTGGCTTGCAAAGTAATTTGATATGAAAGATCTTGGAGAAGATGCATTTGTCCTAGGTATTCAGATCTTTTGGAATTAGAGGAACATACAATTGACATTGTATCAAGCATTATCTATTAATAAAGTGATGGATCGCTTCAATATAAAAGACTCTAAGAAGGGGTATCTTCCTCTTAAGCATGGAGTCACCCTCTCCGATGAGCAATCTCCCAAGACTCTATATGCCTCAGACGTATGAAGGCTTATGTATGTGATGCTTTGCACTAGGCCAGACATTTACGACGCGGTGGGCGTGGTGAGTCATTTCTATTCTAATCCTGGACTCGAGCATTAGAATTTCGTCAAGCACATCCCTAAGTATCTTAGGAGAAGAAGGAACTACATGCTTGTGTATTCAGGTGCTGACCTGAATATGATAGGGTATACTAATTCTGATTTCCAAGCAGAAAAAGATTCTAGGAGGTCCACTTTAGGATCGGTGTTCATCTTAAACGATGGAGCAATTGCATGGAGAAGTAACAAGAAATCTTGCATTGTTGATTTTACCATGGAAGCTGAGTGTGTGACAGCTAGGGAAGCTGCAAAGGAGGCTATATAGCTTAGAAAGTTCTTGAAAATTCTGGAAGTTGTTCCAGAAGCTGACAAGCCCATGACACTTTATTGTGATAACAATGAGGCTATAACGAATTCGAAGGAACCAAGGAGTCACAAAAGATCTAAACATATAGAGTGTAAGTATCACCTAATTAGAGAGATTTTTCAGTGTGGAGATGTAGTAGCACACATATCGACGATCAACAACCTGACAGATCTATTTATGAAGACTTTAAGTAGTAAAGTCTTTGATGATCATCTGGAGGGCATGGGGATATGAGATTGTACACGCCTACTTTAGTCCAAGTGAGAGATTGTTGAAATTATATCTATAAAATATGGTGTAATAACTATTTAAGATTATTTAGTTATTTCTCTGATATTTTGTATTACTGAATCTAATGAATGAATGAAAGTTTTTTTATTAATTAAAGTGTGTTTATAATTTACTCAAGTCCTGAAATGATTATCAATATAAGAAGACTAAAGATAGAGGGGTCTTCCAGACAAACTCTTCTAAAATAGTTCATAATGTTATTCGCAGTCATAGGGTCAACTAGGCAATCGAGTTAGATTATGACTGTTAGGTTGAACCAAAAGATGTCGTTCTTGGGGCATATGAGTGGAGACTCTAATAATTGACCTAGACATGCTGTGGAACATGTTGAATAGACCAGTAACTAATTAGTTTAGAGCTAGACCATTTATCTAGCTCTAAATCTAATTGTTACACCTATAAGGATATTGTCGTAATTACTTTAATCCTGAGATGAATATTAAACTTGACTTAGTTAGTTACAATCTTTGATATTCAAAAGGGGTGAGTTCAAATTATCAGACCATACATCAGTTGTTGGGATCGTGATTCAACTATGTTGGAGTTGCATGATTCACAGATATGAAAATTCATGGCGAGATTGCAAATGCAACAATATCACCTTATGCTTATTGATGAGTATGTGAATAAATTAACTTAACCAAGTATTCGATGAAATGAATCATTGAATAACACAAGAACTATACGAGATAATTCACTGTCATGACTTTCTTATTCATAATCAATAAACGAGTTAACAAAATAATAACTAGAGGGGTAAAATTCTAATTTTATATCCCGCTCTTTTTACTGATATTCATGAACGATTAATATGTTAAAATATTTTGTGAACCGTGAAATAAAAGAGTTTATTTGCACCAACAAAAAATGTAGCGCGCATGAATCGAAGGTTGATTTTACATTGGCCCTATAGTGGAGTCGTACGATATCAGGATTAAATATATCAGAAATTTATGGAGATAAATTTGCCGAGTATTTGTGTCCTATAGCTTTGTCCATTTGATCTTAGGAGTAACTCATAAGGATAGGAATGAAAAACAACACCAATTGGACCAAAAACGTGTTTTGGACCAAGGTATATTTCTTAAACCCATATGTGACGGGTGTTGTCACTTAATTAGTGAATAGTAAGTAATCAATGTTCAAATTAATTAGTTGGTTATTTTCTAATTATTGAATAATTAGTAAATAAAAGAAATTATTTAATTAATTGATGGAGATCAATTTAATTTATCATTTTCGATTGATGAATTTGGGCACAATATTGACTCTAGGAAGATATGCAATTTTTGGCAATAGCAAATATTAGGCGGTGAATTTTTGGGAATTTAACATATAAGGGCATATGTGAAAATTTCGTAATTATGATATAAGGGATGACAATAAGGTTGATTACACAGAGCATTGAAAACGCAATTTCTCTCCCCCCCTTAGTTGCTGCCAAAATACACAAAGGAGAAGGAAAAATCTGAGTTTTCTCCAGTTGTTTTGAGAGACCACACTCTTTTCTTATCAACATCTGATTGATATATACTTCGGAATCCTATGAGTGATTGTTGGTGTGAAGGATAATTTGAGTTCTACAAAAAATGAATAACACAAAAACAATCAATAGGATTCCACCAAGTCAAAAGTTCTCAGATACAACATAAGGCATAAATCATTTCTACCTCTATTAAATATGTTTAACTAAGTATGTATAAACGTAAGTATGAATTTAATATTTAATATGATTAAATGGCTGATGTGTAAAAAATTTTATTTTTCACCCACGATTTGTTCATGGTTCATTGATTTTTTCTCAAATTTTAAAATGCGATCCAACAATCTCTACAGGAGATGTTTTAGTAGTAATCTGATCAAAGTCATCATGAAACTACTAGAAGTTACATGACTACTAAGATGAAGAAAGGTACTTCTGTGCGTGAACATGTTTTGAACATGATGACCATAGTGCATGAGGCAGCGGTGCTTGGGGCTACCATTGATGAGCGAACTCAAGTCAGGATTATACTTGAATCGGTCACACCTACTTTTCTGCATTCACTATCAACTATGTTATGAATAAATTACAATCTAACATGACCCGATTGTTGAATGAACTACAGAGTTTTGAGTCACTCTGCAAGACTATGACCAAAGAGGGTGAGGTAAATGTTGTTGAGCAAAAACCTTTTTCCACTGTTGTTAATAATAAGAAAAGGAAGAAGAACAATGGTAAGAGCAAGAATAAGAATAGGAAATGAAAGAAAGCCTAGAGATCACCTAAAGCCAAGAAGAACAAGAATGAAAACAAATTCAAGGGAAAATGTTTACATTGTTGGTTGAAGGTCACTGGAAGAGAAATTGTAACAAGTATCTCTCCGAGATGAAAATGAAAGGTAAATATGATTTACTTGTGAAACATGTTTAGTGGAATATGATTTGTCATCCTGGATTATAGATTCAGGAGCCACTAACCATGTATGTTCTTCTTTGCAGACGTTTGATTCTTCAAGGGAGCTTGCTGATAGTGAGGTGATAATGAGAGTTAACAGTGGTGCGCTCGTTTCAGTGAAAGCATTGAGGACACGCCGTTTAAATTTTAGAAATAATTATCTTATTTTAAATAATGTTTATTGTATTTCTAGATTATCTAGAAATTTGATTTTTTATCCTTGTTGCATTAACACAATTTTGACATTTCTTTAATAATAATAATTTTATTATTTCTAAGAATGGATTCGATATTTGTCATGTAAAAGTTTCAAAAGACTATATATGCTTAAACCAACTGAACGAACATTAAATAATTCAGAATTCTTTAAAGTAGCAAATGTTAAAAGGCTTCTCAAGAAGATGTTTATCTTTGGCATCTTAGGTTGAGACATATTAATCTTGACAAAATAAACCGATTAACAAAGCATGGTGTTTTGAGAGAACTAAAATTTAAAACTCTTTAGGTTTAAGAATCATGTCTAGAGGGTAAAATGACTAAGAGACATTTCTCTACAAATGGCTAAAGAGTCTAAGAACCACTTGAGCTAGTATATAGTGACGTCTGCGGCCCGATCAATGTACAAACTAGAGGAGGGTATGAGTATTTCGTCACTTTTATTGACGATTACTCAAGATACGGTTATACTTAAAGACTTTAAAGCTGAAGCTGAAAAGTAATTAGGTAAATCTTTGAAAATACTTCGATCAGATCCAGGTAGTGAATAGTTGGATTTAGAATTCAAGGATTACCTGCCGGAGTATGACGTTCTATCCCAACTCACATTACCTGAAACGCCACAATAAAATGGTATTTCAGAAAGAAGAGACAAAACCTTATTGGATATGGTTAGGTCGATGTTAAGCTACTCATCACTACCACTCACATTTTAGGGATATGCACTTCAAACAGTAACCTACGTTTTGAATGTACTTCCTTCTAAGTCTATATGCAAGACACCTTTATAGTTATAGAATGGCTCAAAAGCCTAGTTTGTGTCATTTTCTTATATGCGGGTGTCCAGCTCACGTTCTTAGACCTAAGATTAGAAAGTTAGACTCAAGGTCTAAAGTGTGTATTTTTATTGGCTATGCTCTAGAAACAAAAGGTGGGTACTTCTATAGTCACAAGGATCAAAATGTGTTTGTATCAATAAATGCTACTTTCCTAGAACACGACTATATGGTTAACTATAAACCTCGGAGCAAAGTAGTTCTCCAAGAACTAGCATCTGATGAGATAAGACCATCTTCATCATTCACTGATAAAACAATCATAGAAACCACTATTCCTGTTCAAGAAACCCTGGTGCAATGTCGTAGTGGGAGGGTTGTAAGACAACCTATTCGCTATGAATTTGAGGAACACTCTTAGTGTCAGACACTAATTAGGATGATCTATTAACTTTTAAAGAGACAATGGATGATCCTGAAAAGGAGAAATGACAAGATGCCATGAACAAAGAAATAAAATCGATGTATTCCAATTCCGTCTGAGAACTTGTAGATCTATCTGAAGAAGTCAGGCCCATTGGATGTAAATGGATCTTCAAGAAGAAAAGAGGTGCAAATTGGAAAGTAGAGACTTTTAAGTCACATGTAGTAGCAAAAGGCTATGAAGAGACATTCTCTCTCGTTGCCATGCTAAAATCCATTCGCATTCTTTTATCTATAGCCGCTAGTTTAGACTATGAAATATGAGAAATGGATGTCAAGATAACCTTTCTGAATGAATCTCTTGAAGAAAGCATCAATATAATGCAACCAGAAGAGATAGTGAAAAGGGGCAAGATTAGAAAGTATGTAAGTTGCTTAAATCCACTTATGGATTTAAGCATGCATCAAGATCTTGGAATCTTACTTTTGGTGAAATTATTAAATCATATGGATTCGAACAAAATGTTGAGGAAGCTTGTGTTTATAAATACATTAAGGATAAGATAATGATTCTCTTAGTTCTTTATGTAGACAATATTCTACTCATTGGGAATGATGTGAAAACTTTCGAAAAGTAAAGAAGTGGTTAGTTGAGAAATTTTAAATGAAAGATTTGGGAGAAGCAAGCTATGTTCTAGGTATTCAAATCCTAAGGGATAGGAAGAATAAGCTCTTGGCACAATCTTCGGCGTCTTATATTGATAAGGTGCTAGAAATATTCTCTATGGATAATTCGAAGAAAGGTCAATTACCGACCAGACATGGAAATGTCATTTTCAAGGAGCAGTGTCCTAAGACACCTCAAGAGGAAGAAAATATGAGAAAGGCTCCTTATGCTTCAACGGTCGGGAATCTCATGTATGTCATGTTGTGTACGAGACCATACATATGTTATGTAGTAGGAATTGTCACTCGTTATCAATCAAACCCTAGTTTTGAACAATGGATTGTAGTAAAGCAAATTCTCAAGTATCTTGAGAGAACGAGAAATTCTGTGCTTTTTTATTCAAAAGGAGGCCTGAACCTTACTGGATATACTGATTCTTATTTTCAATCAGATAAGGATAGTCAAACGTTGACGTCTTGATCAATATTCACCCTAGGTAGAGGATCTGTAGTTTGGAGAAGTATGAAACAATCCAGTATTACACAATCCACAATGGAAGCTGCGAAAAAAGTGATTTGGCTTAGAAAGTTCTATTCAGATTTGGAAGTAGTTCCAGATATGGATAAACTGTTAATCATGTACTGTGACAACAGTGGGGCATTAACTAATTCAAAAGAACCAAGGAGTCATAAGAGGGGCGAGCACATTGAGAGGAGATATCATCTTATAAGAGAGTGTTGGAGGTTATGCTCTCAAAGCATGTGTATTGACATTTTGATAAGACATTTAAAGAGTACATTTTTCTTATAATTGTTCTTTTAAATTATTATTGAATAATTTATATAAATATCTACAAATTCCATACTCATTAATGAGACTATGATCTTGTATTAGTACGAGAGGATTAAGATCATATAATGAATAAAATTGTCAGCAACATATTAAAGTATGTGATCTTTAATGAATTGTTGCTTGTACAGTTCACTAAGTATTGTGAATGCGTGTGATCTAGATTCGGATCATTGATATGGATAGACATCTTATTGAATGTACTTTATATAATAAGATATATAAGACAAGATCGATGTGAATTAGTATCTTTATTAACGTGCCATTTATCATAAAGATTTAATACACATCAATTCGATGAACATATTTAGATCAGTCTGAATCTTGAATAGTCGTGAACTCGTATGCATGTCTATTAGATCTTTTGATTCACTCGTTAAAGTCTGTTTGTTAATTATGCTAGTGACTTTTATTTTGGAGATCTAGTGATGTGGATGGCTGGGGACATGATCTTACAAGATTTGGAGTCTAAGTTTTCCTAACAGATCGTATATTGGTTCCATTAAGTGTTAATTCTGAAACTAAATAGTTATTCAGCTTAAATTTATAATAAGATTATAAATTAGTCATTCACTAGTAGATCAATGATACTTAAGGATCAAGAGGTAATTAGAAGGGTTAAACGGTAAGTTTGGTCAGTTCTAATTTACCAATCAATAATTGAAAGACATAACTGCATGAAATGATTATGTCAGTGGACTACATGAGAATATTATGCATCTCTAAGAGTGCAATTCCATATTTATAATGGAGTGATAATGAAAGTAATAAATAAGATTACTGGACATGGTCCCCAAGTCACCTTTATACTACGCTGTCTATGGTGTGAATATTTTAAGATATGAGAAAATGATTGACTCATAAAAGGAATTTTTATTCTGGGGCAAAAATAATTATGAGATAATTATGTGTGATTAATTAATCAATTGAATTATTTATATAACTTTCAGAAATTATAAATATATAAACAATTATCGATTTTTTTAAGTATCGATAAGTGAGACAGAATATCTAATATATAAAATAAAATAATTAAATTATTATTAGATAATAATTTAAATCAACTAAATCTGTTATTTGTGAAATAACAGATAAGTTAGTTGATAGGGATAACCAAATATGTTAATTTTGAATTAACTGATATCTAGATAATTATCTGACTAACATAAATATTTAATTTGCAGTAGTTGCCACGTGTCAATCACTCATATGATATCAGAAATTGACATAGACAACTATAGTGCCACGTGGCACTACAATAATGAATGTGCAACACTGTAGTGCCACATGGCACTACAGCTGTGCAGAATTACAGTGGGTCCCACTACAATTGGTAATTTTATAATTAAATATTATTTCAGATTATCTCTAAAAATATGATACGCCATTATCTAGAATAGATACAGATATTATCCTAATGGCCTAGGCTGTTGAATGAAGATGAGAGGATCAATTGATCAGATCATCAGTTCTTCAATCAAGAGTTGAATAGAGAGCATGATTGATGTCAGAGAGATTTTATTCTGTGATTAAACATTAATAAAATCTCTAAAAGAATAATTATCACATTCTTTTCGAGAATCACCTCACTAAAATCATTCTCAGTAAATCTCTAGATCTCATGTGTGAGAACATCTAGAGACAGAAAATGTGTCTTGTAATATTCTACGTGCTCACACACGTCCTAGTGCGTTGAAGATTGACTTGGAAGATCTTGCTGTGAATCTCAGAGTCTACTGATTTTTGGAACGATTTTGTGGGAATTGAGGATCGATCGATTTTTGTAAAGACACTTGATATAAACAACAAATGTATATGATTCCTAACATTGTATGTTGTAAAACTTATAAATATATATAATAGATCCTAACTGATTGAAAAAAAGTTTTCAATGAAAGTTTTTATTTAGTTATCGTGGCGTTGTGCAAGTTTTGTTTTATTAAAAGATTCGATTTTTATTAAATGTTTAAAGGCCACGCGCCTCCACGCTTCCACGCGCCGCAACGACCAGGAAGTGGTATCAGAGCGGTCTTTATATATTTATATGTTAAATACTGTGTGAATTTTCTTGCATTATTCATATAATATGAGATATGTATGATGATGGATGGTTATGTTATTTGAATGTATGAAAAATAATGGAGCGTTAATTCTATGGTGATTATTGGGTAAGGTTTTGTTTTAATTTTTCCTAGATCTTGTGTAAGCCGAATTGAGACGTAAATTTTTTTTGTAATTTTATTTTTAATATTATTGTAATTATTCTGAATGTGAGAAGATGAAGAACACACGAGACGAAAGGCAGAAATTTACTGTTCACGCGAAAACACTGTTCATCCACGAAAATGATGTTCATCCGTGAAAACATCGTTCACGCCGAAAAGTTACTATTCTGACGAAGGTGAAAAGTGTCGGCGGTACTGTACTGAGGTGAACATAGTTATCCGGCATGACAGACGGCTGCCGACGGTGAGACGGTCATCGGTGGTGATGGGCGGCGATCAGATAGTCCTATCGTCGGTGACAACTGTTGTCATGTTTTAAGAAAGTTTCTAATAAACCATGCAACCAACTCTATCGCCTAAGTGTTTCATTAAAATCCAAACTCTTTAATGATCCATTTAAATTTTAAAATTAATGTAATTTAAAAATTAATTATTAATTTTTGATTTTATGAAAAATAAAAATTAATAGGTTGACTGGGATTGACCCAAGTTTAACCAAATCAAATAAAATGTTTATTTGACTAAGTCAAAATCAACTATATTAAAAGGGATAATTATAGAAAATGTTTTAATTAAGATAAATAGTTTTTTCTAATTAAAAAGAGTTTTGTTCAAAGTATGAAGATTATGAAGATGGACATCATGAGGAGAAGGTAATATTTAGGAAATATGTATTCTTGAAATCTGCTTTGTAATTTTATTTCTTTATTTCAAGGTTTGTAATTTAGAAATATCCAATAGTTACTCGGTCCATTATTATTTTATTTAATTATTAAATAATTATTTATTGTTATGTTTGATAACATGTCCATGCATTAGTCGATCACATGCCATACATGAAAATCCTATAGTACTGTTCACACAAAAACACTTTTATTTACGAAAATGATGTTCATTCGTGAAAACATTGTTCACGCTAAAAAGTTACTATTTTGACGAAGGTGAAATGTGTCGGTGGTACTCTACCGGCATTGAACATAGCTGTCCGGCGTGACAGACGGCTGCCGGCGGTGAGACGAGCATCGGTGGTGATGGGCGGTGATCAGATAGTCCTATCGTCAAGGTTTGTAATTTAGAAATACTCAATAGTCACTCGCTCCATTATTATTTTATTTATTTGTTAAATAATTATTTAATTATTATGTTTGATAACATGTCCATGCATTAGTCAATCACATTTCATACATGAAAATCTTATACAATTTTATTTAATCATGCATCTCATCTGTAGAAACATGATTTATTAGGATTGTCCTAATAAGTTTATATGTATTGCTTATGAAATCAATTGCATGTAAACTGTTAGGTTCTAACTAGTTAAAACTTGGTAATCACACCACACTAAAGGCTATAGTAACATTTAGGTTAACAGACTTTATTAAAAGAGTTTTATTAAAATTTGATGAATATTATTAATTAGTTAATCTAAGTTCACCTAAGTATTACTTAGGCGCTTCAGATAATTATATGAACATAGACCAATGGGATTGGATTAACTCATAAATAAATATTCATAGGGTTACTATTCTGACTAGTAATCAATTTAGAATTAATTGATTAGTTAAAATAGAAACACATTATCCTAAAATAGTGAGTGAGAGAAGGTTGACATGTCAATGTAACCTATGGTCATTATCATTAGTACAACACTGTGAGGTGCAGTGAGAGTTTCGAGATGACTTTATTTTCATCTCCCTAAGGAAGGTTTCGAGCTGTACAAATACCAAGGTTGGACTTCTTAAGAAGATATGAAGAAGTTATGTAGTTAAGTTTTGACTAACCCTAAGGCGGTATATTCTAAATGAAGTCATGAAATCCTAAATGATGGGTTACACTCACAAAGTGACAATTAAGATTTCATGTGGATAGTTGTGACTTGACCAAACAAGCGATACCTTATTGTTAAAATAGAAAATCTGAGATATTTTAAGTTTTAATTAATAAGGATGAGAATGTCTCATAGACAGTATGAGGTTAATCTGACCGACCCTAAGGCTGCACATCAATTGTTGGGTTGTTTTATCGTGATTAGTAACTGCTACATTTATGTGTTTATTAAGATTGTATTCATGCATCACATTTACTTTTTGAATTCTAGATATTTATCAATTATATTGAATCTGTTTTAAATTTCAGTTATCAATATTATGTCTACCATGAGCAACTCTGTTACTGTTTTACTCACTCTCGAGAAATTGAATGGTGATAATTTCGTACATTGAAAATCAAATATGAACTTAATTCTGATTTGTGAGAATCATAAGTTCGTTCTTACTGAGAAATGTCCTAAGGAGCCCGCTGCTAACGGCCCTAAGAATATTAGGGATGATATGATGCTTGGATCATATCAAACAACAAGTCGAAGTGTTACATGCTTGTAAGCATAAATGATGTTCTGAGAACCAAGCATGAAAGCATAGAGACTGCCTATGAGATTATAGAATCTTTATAGGCAATGTTTGGACAGCAATATGATCAAAGCCGTCATGAGGACACTAGGAGCTACATGACAACTAAGATGAGGAAGGGTACTTCTATTTGAGAACATGTTTTGAACATGATCAACACAATGCATGAAACAGAAGTACATGGGGCAACCATTGATGAACGGACTCAAGTTAGCGTCATACTAGAGTCGCTCACACAAACTTTTTTTACGTTCACGACCAATTATGTTATTAACAAGTTGCAATTCAACATGATCCTATTATTGAATGAAATGCAGACTTTTGAGTCATTCAACCTTAGAATGACCAAAGAGAGCGAGACAAATGTTGTCGAGTAAAAGCCTTCTTCCAATATTGTTAATAACAAGAAAAAGAAAAAGAACAATGGTAAGGACAAAAGTAAGAACAAAGTAGGTAAAGAAAGCCAAGATATCACCAAAAGCCAAGAAGAACAAGAAAGACAGCAAGCCCAAAGAAAAGTGTTTCCACTGTGGGGTTGAAGGTCATTGGAAGATACACTGTAACAAGTATCTTTCTGAGCTGAAAAAGAAAGCTAAATATGATTTACTTGTACTTGAAGCTTGTTTAGTGGAATTTTATTTGTCATCATGGATACTTGATTCAGGAGCCACTAACCATGTATGTTCTTCTTTGCAGATGCTTGATTCGTCAAGGGAGCTGGTTGATGGCGAGGTCGTTTTAAGAGTTGGTAGTGGTGCGCTCGTGTTAGCTAAAGCATTAGGGATAGTCCATTTACTTTTTAGATATAATTACTTAGTTTTGATTGATGTTTATTATATTCCTGGTTTTTTTAGGAATTGGATTTCTCTTTCATTTTTGCAAGAATAGTTATTCAAAGTTTCTTTCATTAATAAAGAGTTTATTATTTCTAAGAATAGATTTGATATCTGTCATGTTAAAATTATAAATGGACTGTATATGCTTAACTGATTGGACGCTCGTTAAATAATTTTGAATTATTTAAAGTAGCAATACCTATAAATAACAAACGACAAAGAGTTTCTCATGATTATAACACATAGTTATGGCATTTTAGGTTGGGACATATTAGTCTAGATAGGTTAAATAGGTTAACAAAGTAAGGTATTTTAAGAGAGCTAAAAGTTGAAACTATTCCTACTTGTGAATCCTGTCTAGAGGGTAAAATGACCCATAGACCTTTCACAGGAAAGGGCCAAAGAGCCAAGGAACCACTTGAGTTAGTACATAGTGATGTCTATGGATCGATCAAAGTACAAGCTAGAGGTGCTTATGAGTATTTTGCCACTTTCATTGAGGACTACTCAAGATATGGTTATAGTTACCTAATGCATCGAAAGTCTAAACCTTTTGGAAAGTTTAAAGACTTTAAGGCTGAAGCTGAAAAACAATTAGGTAAATCATTGAAAACCCGTTGATCCAATTGAGGTGGCGAATACTTGGATTTAGAATTCAAGGATTATTTGCTGGAGTGTGGAATCATATCCTAACTCACAGCACCTAGAACACCACAACAAAATGGTGTTGCAGAGAGGAGAAAACGAACCTTATTGGATATGTCTAGTTTGATGTTAAGATAATCATCACTGTCATTTACATTTTGGGGATATGCACAACACATGACAACTTACATTTTGAATGTAGTGCCCTTTAACTATGTAAGCGAGACGCCTTTAGTGTTATGGAAAAGTTATTTTACGTCATTTTCGTATATGAGGGTGTCCAGTTCACGTTCTTAGACCCAAGACCGAAAAGTTAGACTCAAGGTCTGAGGTATACATATTCGTTGGCTATTCACTAGAGACGAGAGGTGGGTACTTTTATAGTCACAGTGATCAAAAGATGTCTGTGTCGACAAATGTAACCTTCTTGAGCATGGCTATATGTAAAATTACAAATCTCATAGCAAATTAGTTCTCGAGGAATTAGCGACTGATGAGATCAGACCACCTTCAATTTCTATTGATAAACGACATACCAGAGAAACCACAGTTCTTTCAAAGGAAACCCCGATGCAACATCGTAGTGGGAGGGTTGTGATACAACCAATTCGCTACGAACTAGTGGCACATGTCCTAGTGTCAGACACTAAAAAGGATGACCCATTATCTTATGAAGAAGCAATGGATGATCTTGAAAAGGAAAAATGGCAAGATGCCATGAACCAAGAAATAGAATCTATGTATTCCAATTCTGTCTGGGAACTTATAGATCCCCCTGAAGATGTCATTCCCATTGGTTGTAAATGAGGTTCAGATGGGAAAGTAGAGACTTTCAAGGCATAGTTAGTAGCCAATGGGTATGCACAAAGGGAGGGAGTCGATTATGAAGAGGCATTCTCCCTTGTCTCCATGCTAAAATCCATTCACATCCTTTTGTCCATAGTCGTTAGTGTTGACTATGAGATATGGAAAATGGACGTCAAGATAGCTTTTCTGAATGGCTCTCTTGAAGAAAGCATCTATATGATACAACCCTAAGGGTTCGTACAAAATGGGCAAGATCAGAAAGTATGCAAGTTGCTTAAATCTATTTATGGATTAAAACAAGCATCTAGACCTTAGAATCTTACCTTTGATGAGATAATAAAGTCTTATGGCTTCGAGCAAAATATTGATGAAGCATGTCTTTATAAATCCACCAAAGATAAGATAATGGGTTTTTAGTTCTTTATGTTAATGATATTCTACTCACTGGGAATGATGTAGAAACTTTGTCAAAGGTAAAGAAGTGATTAGCTGAGAAATTTCAAATGAAAGATTTGGTAGAAGCGAGCTATGTTCTAAGCATCCAAATCCTAGATGATCGAAAGGACAAGTTCTTGGCACTTTCTTAGGTGTCTTATATTGATAAGGTGCTGGAGAGATTCTCTATGGAGAATTCTGCAAAAGGTAAACAACCAACAAGACATAAAATTGTCTTTTACAAGAAACAATGTCCTAAGACACCTAAAGAGGAAGAATATACGAGAAAGGTTCACTATGCTTTAGCAGTATGAAGTCTAATGTATGTCACATTGTGTACGAGACCAGACATCTGTTATGTAGTGGGACTTTTCAGTCATTATCAATCGAATCCAGGTTTAGAAAACTGGATTGCAGTAACACACATTCTCAAGTATCTTAGGAAAATGAGAAACTATATGCTTGTTTATTCAGGTGGAGACTTGAACCCCACTGGATATACTGATTCTGATTTTTAATCAGATAGAGACAGTCGAAAGTCGACATCTGGATCAATATTCACCCTAAATAGAGGAGTTGTAGTATGGAGAAGTTTTAAACAATCTAGCATTGCAGATTCCACTATGGATCCGGATATATAGCATCTTGTGAAGCTGCGAAAGAAGCAGTATGGCTTAGAAAGTTCTATTCTGATCTAGAAGTAGTTTTAGATATGGACAAGCCATTGATCCTATACTGTGATAATAATAGGATGGTAGCAAATTCCAGGGAACCGAGGAGTCACAATAGGGGTAAGCACATAGAGAGGAAATATCAACTTGTAAGAGAGATCGTGCATCAAGGGGACGTGACTGTTATGAAGATAGTATCAGAACAAAACCTGAATGATCCTTTTACAAAAGCACTTCCTGCAAAGTCATTTAAGGGTCACGCTCGTAACATGAGATTAAGAGAGATGCCACATTTTCTTTAGGGAAAGGTGAGAAATTGTTGGGGGTTATACACTCAAAACATGTGTTTTGACATTTTGATATGAAATCTAAAGATGATTACATTTTTCTTATAATTGTTTTTTTTAAATTATTATTGAATAATTTATATAAATATCTGATAGCTTCATATTCATTAATGAGCTATGATCTTGTATTAGTACAAGAGGATTAAGATAATAAATAATGAATAAAATTGTCAGCAATATATTGAAGTATGAAAACTTTAATGAATGGTTGCTAGTACGGTTCACTAAACATTATGAATGAGTGTGATCTAGATCTGGATCATTGATGGTAGATAGATATCTTAGTGAATGTATTTTATATAATAAGATTATGTATGACAAGATTAATGTGAATTAATATCTTTATTAACGTGCCGTTTATCATAAAGATTTAATAAATATCAATTCGATGATCATATGTAGATCAGTCTGAATCCTTAGTAGTCATGAACTCTTATGCATCTCTACTGGATCTTTTGATTCACTCGTTAAGGTTTGTTTGTTAATCAGGCTAGCGACTTTTATTTTGGAGATTCAGTGATGTGGATGGCTGGGAACATGATCTTACAAGATTTACAATCTAAGCTTTCCTTACTGATCGTATATTGATTCTCTTAAGTGTTAATTCTGAAACTGAATGTTTATTGAGCTCAAATTTATAACAAGATTATAAATTAGCCATTCACAAGTGGATTAATAGTACTTAAGGACCAATAGGTAATTAGAAGGGTAAAATGGTAATTTGACCAATTTTAATTTACGAACCAATAATTGGAAGATAGAACTACATGAAATGATTATGTCAGTTAACTACATGCGAATACTCTGTAAATACATTCTATAATATGTAAGAGTGCAATTCCATATTGGTGGAGTAATAATGAAATTAATAAATAAGATTATATAATTAAAGAGTTTAATGAATAATCTAGTTTATTGGAGCTTAGGACTATAGGTCTATGGTTCCCAAGTCACCTCTATACTACATTATCTAGAGTGTGAATATTCCAAGACATGAGAAAAAGACTGACTTGCAAAATGAATTTTTATTCTAAAACAAGTACATAATTATGAGATAATTATTTGTGATTAATTAATTGAATTATTTCTATATTTAAAAATAATTTTCGGAAATTAATTATATATAAATAATTATCACTTTTTTTAAATTATCGATAAGTGAGACAGAATATCTAATTTGTGAAATTAGATAATTAAATTATTATTAGGTAATAATTTAAATCAACTAAAGCTGTTATTTGTGAAATAACAGATAAATTAGTTGATAGGGATAATCATATATATTAATTTTGTATTACTGATATCTAGATAATTATCTGATTAAAATAAATATTTAATTTGTTGTAATTATACGTGTCAATCACTGATAGTGTATCAACAATTGACATAGACTACTGTGGTGTCACGTGGCACGACAGTAGTGAGTGTGCAACACTGAAGTGCCACATGGCACTATAGTGGTGTCGTGAGGTACTGTGCTGGCTCGCGGCACACTGTAGTGTCATGTGGCGCTGCAATTATGCACAATTTGCAGTGAGTTCCACTGCAATTTGTAATTTTATAATTAATATTTTTTCAGTTTATCTCTAAATATCTGATACGTCATTATCTACAATATATACATATATTATTCTAATGGCCAGGTTGTTGAATGAAGAGGAGAGAATTAATTGATCAGATCATCAGTTTATCAATCTAGAGTTGAATTGAGAACATAATCAAATCTCTAAAAGAATAATCATCACATTCTTTTAGAGAATCGTCCTACTAAATCTCATGTGTTGAGAACATCTAGAGACATAAAAAGTATCTTGTAATATTCTACGTGCCCACACACATGCTAGTGCATTGATGATTGATTTAAAAGATCTTGGTGTGGATCTCAGAGTCTACTGATCGTTAGAACGATTTCATGGGAACTGAGGAATGTGAAATATGGGATTGAGAGAGATGTCACATTTACTTTAGGGAAAGTGAGAGATTGTTAGGCATGCTGGCTTCAAAGCATATGTAAATACATTTTAATTTAAAATTACTAAAAATATATTTTTCTTATAATTATCTTTCTGAATTATTATTGAATAATTTGTATAAATATATGAAAATTTCATATTCATTAATGAGGCTATGATATTGTATTAGTACGAGAGGATTAAAATCATAGATAATGAATAAAATAGTTCGCTCATATTAAAGTATGAAATCTTTTAGGAATGATTGCTAGTACGGTTTGCTAAGCATCTTTAATGCATGCGATCTACTTCCAAATTACTGATGTGAATAGATATCTTAGTAAAGTTAAGATACTTTGTATAATTAGATTATATAGTACAAGACCATTGTGAATTAATAGATTTATTAACTAACTGTTTATCATAAAAATTTAATACATATCAATCAGATGATCATATGTAGATCAACTAAATCCTGAGTAGTCATATATACGTCTACTAGATCTTTTGATTCAATTGTTAATTTCTATTTGTAAAACATGCTAGTGACCTTTGTTTTGAAGATTCAGTGACATGGATGGCTGAGAACATGATGTTACAAGATTTGGAATCCAAGCTTTCCTAATGGATTGTATATTGGTTTTCTTAAATGTTAATTCTGTAACTGAATGGTTATTGAGCTCAAATTTATAATACGATTATAAATTGACCATTCACTAGTGAATTAATAGTACTTAAGGATCAATAGGTATTTAGAAGTGTAAAACAATTATTTTGACCAACTTTACTTTATGAACCAAAAATTGGAGGATAGAACTGCATGAATTGATTATATCAATGGACTACACAAGATTACTCTGTAAATATATTCTATAATTATTAATAGTACAATTCCATATTTATGGAGTAATAATAAAATGAATAAATAAGATTATTTAATTAAAGATTTAATTAATAATCTGGTTTATTAGAGTTTAGAATTATGGGTCCATGGTATCCAACCAACCTCTGTACTACACAGTTTAGACTGTGAATGTTTCAAGACATAAGAAAATGATTAGCTTGCAAAAAAAAATTAAATTTCTAGGGAAAATATATAATTATAAGATATTTATGTAAAAGTTAATTAATTAAATTAATTATTATAATTTTTTGGAAATTACAATTAATTAATTATATCGATTAGTTTTGAATTAATCGAAAAGTGAGACAATATATTTGATTTATGAAATTAAATAATATTAAATGATTATAGATAATAATTTGAATTTGAATTAACTAATCTTCTATTTTTGAACTAACAGATAAATTAGTTGATATGGGTAATCAGATAAATTAATTTTGAATTAACTCATATCTAGATATTTATCTGATTAAAATAAATAATAAATTTAGAAAAATCACCACGTGACATGTCGGACTGCCACATGTCAATCCATAATTTTTGAATCAAAGATTGGCATGAGTATTGCAGTGCCACATGCCACTACAGTGACAAGTGACACACTGTAGTGCCGTGTGACACTACAGTGGTGCGTGGGACTTTGTAATACCTCGCGGTACTATAACAGTTCACGGCACACTGCAGTGCAACATTTCAAATTTATGTCTTTAAGATTTGTTAGAATAATGAAATATTTAATTGATAGTTAGAGACATTATTCAGTTTAACATATGGCATAAAGTGCTGGTATGTGCACGTGACATAAGATTTTTTTAATTTTATTATTATATTCACTTTAATTTAAGATAATTTTAATACGTTATTTTAGATGAAAATAATTATATTCTCTATTAGTTCAGTCAAGAATACACACACACAGATATATATATATATATATATATATATATATATAGACACACACACACACACAAAGCTAGGAAAACTATCTTAGGAAATTACATAATTATGATCACTATAATTAAGCTAATTACTATACAATTAAGATTCATAAAATTAAGTAATTAACAATTAGTATTATCCTGTAACATTCTGTAACACTTCCCTTCAAGCTGGAGTATAGATATTAATCATGTCTAGCTTGTTACAAAGATAATCAACTTAAACCCCATTTAGAGCTTTCGTGAATATATCCCTTAATTGTTTTATAGTCTTCACATGCCATGTACAAATCAAACATTGCTGAATTTTCTCACGAACAAAGTGACAATCAATTTCAATATACTAAGTTCGCTAATGAAATACATTATTAGATGCAATATGAAGGGCAACTTGCTTGGCAACTTGGTTGTCACACACAATTTTACTGATACTGAAGTTTTAAGATTTTCTTCAGTCAAGAATTGGTATATCCACATTATCTCACACACATATTGTGTTATAGCCCTATATTTGGACTCTACACTGGACCTTGACACAACGCTCTGCTTCTTTTTCTTCCATGAGACCAAATTTTCTCCAACGAAAACACAATAACCTGAAGTGGATCTTCTATCCATTTTGGAATCTGCCTAATGTGCATCTGAAAAACATTCAATAAAAGTGTGTCCATGATTTGCATACAAGATACCACGTCCAGGCGCTCCTTTCAAATAACACAAAAAAATTTCTAACACTGCCCAATGATGAACTGTTGGGGATGACATAAATTAACTAACAACACTGACAGAATATGCAATATCTGGACGAGTCACTATAAGATAATTCAGCTTTCCAACCAATCTTCTGTATCTCTCAAGATCTTCCACTAGTTCTCCATCTCCCGTAAGGTGCAAGTGCAGAGACATTGGAGTACTACAAGGATTTGCCCCTAATTTTCCTGTCTCGGTTAATAAGTCAAGAACATATTTACTCTGAGATAAAAAAAATACCATTTTTACTCCTTGTGACTTCAACACTTAAGAAATACTTTAGCATCCCTAAATCCTTTGTGTTAAACTGAATATGAAGGAAAGACTTAAGAGATGAGATTCTTGTAGTATCACTTCCAGTAATTATAATATCATCGACATACACAACTAAAAGAATGATACCAGCTTCTGATTGTTTGTAGAACACAGAATGGTCAGATTTGCTCTTCATCATGCCAAACTTTTCAACAGCCTGACTAAATTTCCCAAACCAGGCACGAGGACTCTGTTTCAAACCATACAAAGATTTTTGAAGACGACAAACTCACCCAGACTCCCCATGAGCAACAAAACCAGGAGGTTGCTCCACATGCACCTCCTCTTGAAGGTCACCATGAAGAAAAGTATTCTTGATGTCCAGTTGATGCGAAGACGACAAGCGTTCCTTCATGCATTGGCGAGTGGGAGAGATGCAGAAATTCATGATGGCACGTGAAACTCACGACAAGCGTGCCTTCATACTCCTAGCTTGCGGTGGTCGGTGGCTGGGCTTCCTTTCGGGATGAGCAGTGAGAATAAATGGCCACTCCAAAAGGCTTGTCCAAGCTGCAACCCTAAAAAGAAAACATTAAACCCTAATTTTGAATGAAAAGGAGAAAAAAACCTTGATTTGCATGCTCATGGCTCTGATACCATGTTATTGAGATGAAAAAAATTATATTCTCAATTAATTCAGTGAAGAATATATACACAAATATATACAAAGCTAGAAAAACTATCGTAGGAAACTACATAATTAGGATCCCTATAATTAAGCTAATTACTATACAAGTAGGTCCATAAAATTAAGTAATTAATAGGTGGTATTATCATGTAACATTCTGTAACATAACATAATTACTATTATGAAATATATTTAATAGTTCTGATGTGTGATTCAAATTATGGATTTAAAATTGGAAATTAATTTTTTTTAATTCAGAAATTAAATAGTTAATATCTTGAATTAAATTAGCATTTCAAAATTCTGGATTATAAATAAATTGATAAATATTGATTGAAAATTATCACAAACTTCTGGATTTAAAATTAAATTTGACATTTTCATCTTATGATAATATGTAATTTATTCATTATTTGTATATCATATTTTTTGTAGCTAATCTTATATGACATTGAATTGAATTAATTAAAGAATATGAGAGTTTTTTTAAAATGTTTGTAACTCATTTTCATGACAATGAATTCATGGTTATAAAGATCTTTTAGGAATTATAATAAAATCTTTGGACATAATTGTCCAATCAAAGTCTTTCAATTATCTACACTTTTAGAAGCATTAGAGATTTATATAAAAGATGATAAAAAAATTTACGTATACATATTTTATGTATATAAGGTACAATTTTATTTACTAACTTTTGAAAATGTTTTCAATGGCGTTGATTTCATGAAAAAATTATATTATTTATTGTGTAGCTAATAAATTGATACATCAAATTATTCGTTGAAATCATAAATTTCTCTAAACTATACATTAATTATAATTATCTTTTTTATTAAGAAATATAAAATATCATTAAAATAGCAAAGCATAGTGCAAGATACAACGAAAGGACACCCAAGACAAACAACTAATTATATTTTTAATAGATTAAATTTGTCAATATTAGATTATTACATATTGAATGACATGCGGTGTGATAAGAGCTAATAGAAATTGATATGAGGCGCAATATGAGAATTACATACTTTAGGAGAAAATGTAATTTACACCCTTAAAGTTTGACCATTCAGTAATTTACCTTTAAACTATTTTTTAACATCAAATACCCCTAAAGTATGAGAATTAGCCATTTATACCCCTCCCATTTAACTTCCGTTAAAATCTAATAGTTTTTTTAATTACTGAAATTGAAAATATTAATTATTAAAAAATACTAATTAAACTAATTACGTTAAATTAAACTAAAAGACTAAAAAGACTAAAAAACCCAAAACCAAATCTCGTTCTCCATTCCTCCCCCCCCCCTTTTCTCCCAGTCCTGGCACCTTAACCCCCCTCTTTTAATCCCGATCGATCAACCCCCCCTCTCACCCCATCTCCGTCGCGGCTCCTCCGTTCTCAGGTCTTGGCTTCCTCTAAATATACCTTCGACAGATTGCCCAAGCATGAGAGAAAGAGAGAGAGAAAGAGAAGTCACGAGAACAAAGGACGACAACTGAGTCGTGGAGGAGGCCGAACGATGAGAACGCAAACCCGATGGGCCACGGCGGAGATGGGGTGAGATGAGGGGTTGACCTGTCGAGATTGATGGGGGGTTAGGGTGTCGGGACTCAGAGAGAAGGGGGAAAGGGGAAGGGGATTTAGTTTTTAGGTTTTTTCAGTCTTTTAGTTTAATTTAATGTAATTAGTGTTTTTTAATAATTAAATATTTTTAATTTCAGTAATTAAAAAAACTGTTAGATTTTAACGGAAGTTAAATAGGAGGGGTATAAATGGTTAGTTCTCATATTTTAGGGGTATTTGATGTTAAAAAATAGTTTAAGGGTATATATTACTGAATGTTCAAAATTTAGGGGTGTAAATTACATTTTCCCCTATATAATATATATAAGATTATTTTTAAGAAATTATAGTAAAATTAATTACAAATAGAAACAAAGAAGATCCCCTTCTAAACTTACTTTGTAAAAAGAACAAAAAACGTTTGGGCATTTCCTTTACGTTATCTTTATTTTGGTATTTATTTGCATGGTTAATGGTGATTTTTAAACTCAGGTGAGGGCATTTCCTTTACGTTATCTTTATTTTGGTATTTATTTGCATAGTTAATGGTTTTACACTCACGTGATGAACTTTTCAATGTTCCATGAATAAATTTATGGCTTTTGGAATTTCTCTTTTTTTTAATGGCTATTACGATTAATAATAACTATAAATAAGCACTTTATTCCTCCCTCACTAATCACATCTCAATCTTTGGTTCTTCATATGATAATAGACGTGTCTTCTTCTGAATTTTGATTTGTCATTCAACATATTTTCATGACTATCATGCCCAGGTAAAAAATACATGCATCTATTTGTTAGGAGCATAGGGATAAAAAAATCAAAGTGTTCCTCTTTTCGTTTCCCTTATTATATTAAGATTTTTATAATTAAATAGTCAATACAGTACGATCCACGTGAAATTGAATTTATATATTTTTAACTATAATCATCACTTATAGTAATATATTGTTTATAGGAATTAAAAATAAATGTATTTAACACAAAATTGTCTTAATTTGTGAGAGTAAAATCAAGTAAATTTTATATTGTTATAATTTTTATTTATTGATATACTATTTTCAAGTAAGTTGTAAAACATCGTGTATGTTTTTAAGAAAAAACTAAGAGAAATAGTGGAAATGTGCTTTCAAAATTTAAAATAAAAAATGACGTCTTCCTAATTAAATTATCAATTACATATTTTAGTTTAAACTTGATCTTTATATTTTTTTCGTTTGTGCTATAAATTTAATATTTTATTTATAAACTTGGTCCAACTATATTTATATGGTATACTAATTATATTAACATATAAAATATAGCATAACTAAGGTTCCTAAAAATGTGTTATAATTAAATTATATTTTAAATCATATTATTTATATTTTTTTAGAGATAATTCAATTCATATTAAAATAAATTAGTATAAAGATGTAGTTTTTCCCTATACCTTTTTAAATTATAAATCAGTACAAAGATGTAGTTTTCCTATGAATTTTTAAATTGTTTGCTAAAATTTATTCAAAATTATCAAATTAAAATTAGCATAAAAATTATTTTTTAATTAATTATTTTTTCTAAATTCATTAAATAGGTTAATGAAGTTAATGTCCAATTTGATCAATTTATTATATTTGTAAAAATAGCCAATTACTAAATAACACATGTAAATCATGAGGTTATTTAGATATGCCACAATAATAATTGGATAAAAATGTCCAAAAATGATTCTCACATCCTTCCCACTTTTAATCTATTATAGATTATGCATTGATTTGCTTCTTCAATTGATATTTTAGAATTTATGGTAATGGTGAATTAGATTGTGTAGAACTTAATAGCATGACTAAGTACAACGATTAAAGTTTTCAATCGTTATAATAAGCAATTTTGCATGTTATATGCAATTATTATCTATTAAAGTCCTAGCAATTCAAAGATAAATATTATTTTCTTCAATGATATAAGCCACAATACCAATTTCTTATTAAGCAAATATTGTCAATATTTAACAATATTCTATCTATATTTTTCTTTTATTTGAATTAAATACTAGTTTTACAAAAAAATCCATCTTATATATCATTTAATATAGCGATATTAGATTTCAATATATTTGTTTACATTTTCTATTTAAAATTGTAAAGATTAATCTAAAGTTACTTAAATAACCTGAATAACAAGCTCTCTCTCTATATATATCTGATGTTTTATTTTATTTTTTTTCATTTTTCTTATTTTGATGATTGAAAATAACGATCACAATAAGAAAAGGAATGAAGTGTGAAAAATAATTTAAACAAAAAATGTAAGATAAATAATTAGTTGAAAAAAGCCCAAAACAAACCCAACTAAAAACAAACCCAACTAAAAACAAACCTGAAACCCTTATGCTCTTAAGAGATTGAGCTTTATACAAGACTAAGAAAATCCTCTGGATTTCTGATTAATTAGGTAAAATTAATTATATATATTCAATCTAGACGGATACAAACAGAGAGAGGGAGATAGATAGTATATTAGTAACTATAAAAATAGAAACATTATTAAATTTAAATCAAATTGTTAGAATTGATAAACATTTTCTAAAAGTGTTATATTTGATGTTTTTGAAAAGTTGTGAAATTTGTATTTTAAATAAAAACATATCTAAATATCATAAATTCTATTTATAAAATGTGATTCAAAGAAAGTGATGGGTTCGGTGAAGAGCAATTCCTGTACGGCTCGGAAGCTGTTGAATTTGGTGGAAGAAGCCCTGATAAACTCAATCAAGCTTGTGGTTTTAATTTTAGTTGGATCAGTGAAAGTTCTAATTTTATTGTTGATGCTATAGTGAAACATAACAATGGTGAGAACAAAATTGATGTTAATAATTTCTGTTGTTTCAGTAGTATTTGTAATTTGATTGAATTTGGAAAAACTATTATTCGAGATAAACTCAGACCTTCCTGAATTATTTTGTTATTCTTTTTCTTTCCGAATAAAATCGGAGTTTTGGTTTAAAAAAAACATATTTCTGAGGTTTTTAGTTAAAAAAATGAAATAGACAAAAACATTGAAAGTTTGCTCTATTATGGTGGAGTAGATCCCTTGACTGAATTTGATCAAGTTGTAATTGTTTCAATCAATTAAAATGATTGATATTCATTAAAATGATTTGTCATTTATAGAATCATTAACTTATGAATAATATATATGTAATTTAGCTAATTAAAACTTAATTTAATTATAAAAAATAAATCTCAATCTACATCGCGGGATCAGTGAGAATACTCATCCACTTTACTATAAACACACACATATATGCATGACAATCAAGTGTGGATTAGCATATAATTTTAGATATTATTCTAGATTTAATTACTCTTAAGTTGTTTAAAAAATCATTAACCAAATTACTCTTTCAATGGCTAGCAATCAGGAATTTTAACATTGAGAATTAGAAATGAAAAAATTACGAGAGGGGATATATCATCATTAAAACATAGAGTCAGCTCTCCCAATATTTAGCTAATTTACTCTCAAAACATAGTAATTAAATCCCTAATCCATAACAATCTTAATTCAAGAGATAAAAAAAAGAAAAAAATTATTTGAGACCATTTCCCGGAGTGGAGATAGCAAGATCTGGCCAAGAAAAGCAATCACCGCCTACAAACCCACCCTCACCATTCTCCAATTGCCACGTGTTACCCATCCCTAAAGCACCTCCATTGCCACCAATAGAACCGCCGCCAGCTCCCCCGTCGACCACTGCCGGGAAAGGCCAAGCCCCTCTAGAAAGCCCAAAACCCATATCCTCAAAACCGGGCCCAAGCCCAAGCCCAAATCCACTCAGCGCCAAAAACCCAGATCCTTGAGTGTTAAGCAACGAAGTAAAGCTGCCCCGCATGTTCACATTATGCTTCCCATCCCCACCGCCACCAGCGGCGCTTCCGAACTGAGCCGACCCAAAAGGGATGGGAATTTGGGTCCCTGACAAGGGATGGTCGAAATGGGAAATACCAACACTAGATATGGATACAGGGGTGGCGGCTGAGGAAGTCGTGGTTCGAGAGCGCTTGGCGTTCTTGCGGCTACCGCCGCCAACAGGGATGTCACGGAGGGTCCCACCGTGTGTCCAATAACGGCGGCAGGATTTGCAGAAATGGCGCGGCTGAGAGAAGTTGTAGTTGTTGTAGTAACAGAATTTAGTGTTGGTCGAATCACAGCGTGGGCAAGGAAGTTGCTCTTGCTCCGGCGGCAGAGCGGTCGAGTTGTGAGGTGGTTTAGTCGACTTACGGTGGTCGCCGCACTCGGAAGGCATTTGGGTATTAACTTTGGAATCAAACTTCCACAATACTACTTAGTATAATCGTCAGTTTTGGTTGGTTTTGGTTAAATTTGAAAATATCAATCGATGAAGATGGGATGAAAACGAGATCAGGGAAAGAAAATGGGGTTTTTATGGAGAAAGACACAGAGAGGGGGGGGGGGGGCAGGGCAAAAAGAAGCAGAATAAAAGCAGCTTTTTTCTCAAGAGTGTTGTGTTAAGCACGACATTTTGATCAGTCGGCTCTAAGACAGTGGTTCCCGTTCCCCCTCTCTTGCATGGGTCGGCTAGAATCCCAGCTGCTTTTTTTTTCCAACATTATTCTTAAATTTAAAATTAAACATACAAAAGACGTTTTGTATGAACATTGATAATGTAAAATTGTATGAACATTTTTTCAATCATTTTATTTAAATTATCATCTCTAAAAACATTTTCCCCTTATTATTACTATCTAAAATATACAATGATAAAGTAAATTATTAGTCTCAAATTACTCAATATTTTTTTATCTAACTATTTTGGTAAAATGGATTACAAGACTCTCATAAAACTTATGAAAGAAAATGAATTTTAAGCACATTAAGCAAATTTTTTTTCTATATATAATTTAATTTACTTTCTTTTGACTTGATTATTTTTTCATAATCATGTATATCATTTTATACTTCTATGTGGATAAAATTTGTGATTGAATGAAATACTACGATCAATACATGTGCATCTTGCATAATATATAGATACTTAACAAGTATCTTAAAACATGTATGTGGTAGTATTTTTCAAAGAGAGGTGTAGTATCTACTTTCTAATAGATTTATTAACAAACAAATTTTAGAATCTCTTAAAAATAGAATGTGTATTTGAAGGTCATTTTTATTTCAAAAACAAAAAAATAATATTTTTAGTCATTTTTTGTTGGGTGTTATTGGACATTCTCAGCCCTAAAAGTTATCTTGAGAAGTGAGACTTTTATTCACACTTATAAACTGACTGTCACTTTATTCCGTAACCGATGTGGGATAACCTCAACATTCTCCCCCATCGCGCATCGGGTCCTGAGTTGGATAATCATCGACTTGCTCTATGCGAATCACCATACATCAGGCCATAAGTCGAGGAGCCAACAACTCACTTCATCCGGATTCACTATACATCATGTTACTGAGTTAGAGGGTTAACAACTCATTTTATCTGGATTGAGCTAAAGACTTATTGGATAAGCCATAAGTCTTGATCTGATACCAGTATTGGATACTATTGAGACTTCTCAACTTCAAAAGCTAACTTGAGATGTGAGATTTTTTCTCATACTTGTAAACTGATTGTCAATCTATTGTACAACTGATGTGAGATAACCACATTACTTTTTCTACTTTGAAAAATTGTTTTCAACTAAAGAAATTTTGTTTGGCACATATATGACTTCTAAAATAGTTTCCTAAAAAAATAGTTCTATTTTCTTGTTTTCACAAGCTATATCTTTAGAAATTGTTTTATACAATTATCACTCTATAACTATTGCTTCCGATAACTCATGTTGGAATCACAAATATGTCTTAGCTTCTTTTTGGTTTTTTCTTTAGGGAGAAAATGGACTCCTATGAATTATGCTGATTTTTCTACATCAATTCAAACCTATAATTAGGTTCCTAGTCTATGATAGGCGATATAGCATGACCTATAAAATGATAAACAATACTAAAACATTTTTTCACAAACATTTTTTCACATTAAAATAGTTTTAGTTTCTTTATTTCACACAAATATTAGTAATAATAATGCGGCTCAAAATATAATCCTTCTGTAGACGCAAAACCAAATTTATTGAACATTTATAATTTTTATTCTTATTGTTATCAAAATTACCGTCAATGTTCTTCACAATATTAATATTTAAAATAACCTCAAATGTACTTTCACGCATTTTTTGGGATATTGAAAAACTTTTAAGAAATTTCTTGCAAATGATATATTTTCATTATTTTCTGAAAACTCCTGTAATCACAATCATAGATTGATAGTCACCTAATTAATTTTTTGCCCTTTTTCTTTAGTGAGAAAAGTAACTCTTATAGATTGATGTTGATTTTTCTACATCAAATTTATAGTTAGTAGGGGTGCGCAAATTTTTTAAAAATCGATTGAATCAAATCAGTTCGATAAGTTCTTTTGCTATACAAATTTGTAACTGGTTCGATTAGTTTTAATAACTATAATTTTGATTCGGTTAGATTTTTTCAATAAATTTATAATCGGATCGAACCGATTACAACCATATAATATTTATATATATATTTTTTATAATTTTAATTATTGACGTTAAAATAAACCATAAACTAAAACTAAAGCATTTAGTTTATAAAATTATATTTTTTAAATTATTGAAGATTAGTGTATTGAGTAATGGATATTATATATTTATCATCATATGGATTGATGTTTTGAGTTTAAAATTTTCTTGATATTTAAAAAAAATTATATGTACGGCCGAACCGGTTACAAGTAACCAAACCTAACCGATTATTATGATTACATTCTGTTCGGATCTAATGATTACTTCAGTTCGGTTCGGTTCAGTCATTTAGGTAACCAGTGAATTTGGTTCGATTACAAATTTTTCTTATTAACCAATCGAACCGAACCGTGCACTCCAAATAATTAGGTTATTATATTCTTTGGTAGAATGTTAAGTCATTGCAAGAATGATTCAAAATATAAGAAAATGATATCATAATTGATTATATAAGACGATCCTATTATACGATGTGTTTGCTGCGCGTTTGTCACATTTTTTACTACACAATAATCAATTTGATCCCAGTGTAAATTACGACAATAAATGCATATAAGCGAGACTTATAGATTACAATAGATTTTCTTTGCTTTGTGAAAAATTCAACTCCATAATTGAAGGAAATGTCTTCTTTCAAACATGTGAGAACTATTGTTTAATCTAATATAATGACGAAATTCAATTTGTAATTGATGTCTTTCCCTCTTTTGTCAATTATAATACACTAATTGGATCTTGTTTTGTTGACAAAAAATCAATTTCTTTGATAATAACTATTATTTTTTTTCTATCTTATAGAAAATTTCTTCTCTTAAAAGGATAATAAAGCTATGAGAATTACTTTTATTAATTTTTTTTACAAAAAAAAATACAGAGAAACACAAACAAACTCAACACATCAAATATGAATTCAAGATCCAGCTCTTCCAGAAGGTGAGAAACAAAAGTGAGGCTAATAAGAACAAAAAAAGTAATTAAACGAGAAAGAAAAAAGTAAATTAGTTGATATAAATATTTGTCTCTTATAATAATTATGATGAGGCCCTATGAATTATAATATTATAACTTTGTCAAATTTTGTAGCATTAAAAGAAAAAATAATAATTATAATTGAAAGTGGAGAAGATTGAATCATTATAAGGTTTTGTCTGCATATGTTTTCAAATCCAATTTGTCTTTTAACAAAAAGTTTCTCATAAGAAATTTCATGGAGTACAACATTAGTAATCCACTCAGGAAGGGATAACTTAAAGTATAACTGTGTGAAAATCTATTAACATGATGAGATGCTATTTCTTTGGTTACAACATTGATAAAAAGACTTACTAAAAAGAATCTAACTTTAGAGAAATTGTGCAAAATTCTATAAATGAACTGATAAATATTATTATAACCAACTCCAAGAATCACCAACGAATTCCACACGTTCAGGTAACGGGATTCAACTTCAATGAAGAGTTAGAATCTAGAAATGCAATATTGGAACCCTTCAAACAAAGTCATACCAAGAGCCTATGAGATTGGCTCTAAAACTGCCGAAATCCAGTCACCAACAATAAGTTCTCCTAGAGATCCACGACAAACCCAACCACTAGCAAAACTAACCACACAAGAAGATCAAGAAACATCAATATTAATCGCAACATAATTGTTAGAGGAGAAAACCATTTTTGTCAGATTTGTTTGTCTAGAATCATGATATTATCATGGAGATTGCCCATAGAACGAGAACGAGAGGAGGAACTGGAATCCCGCAAATGTGAATTGGACAGACAACTCTTAGCTAACAAGTAGCCCTTAACATCACCCCTCCAAGCCCTAATGATCTCTGCAAAATCACAACACAAACCCTTAAAAGTTATATCATTGTGAGTTTTTTATAGTCTCCATAATCCATAAAATTTTCATAGTTTTCATAATTCAGTAAGAAAGATTAAAACCGTTGAAATAACAAGGAATAGTCAAAATTTATTATCATTGAACTCTCAGTTGTAGAGAATCCAAATGGCAGAAAAAAATTACGATATTCCTTGAGTATCATCCTTTGTTAAATGAAATTTTGACACAATTACTAAAAAAAGTTAAATTTTATTAAGATAAAAAATTTACTCGTGAGAGTACTACCGTATTATGGGATTATCATAATTTTTTTCCCAAATACCTTTGGTGGGGCGTAGGGCGGGCTATGTAGTCAAAGTAGGGTATAGGTAAAGAATTTTTTGTTGTTTTTTTATTGGAACAGAACAGGCAGAATCATGTGTGTCGGGCAGCGTGGGAATCAATTATTGGTTCTACCCTCTGATTTCGGACGCGTCATGTCCGCATCAGATTCTTCCTTCCGTACCTACACTTCCCCTATTCCCAGATTTCTCGCTCCACTGTACCTGTTACCAAACACCTCCCTTACTTCCAAAACACGATCAATCATCCAACATCTCCACCGTCCGATGTTCCTCTGATCGACATGTGAAGAGATTTAACGGTGAAGATTGGTTATAGGGAGTGGAGGCTTAAGGTAGGGTATGGAGCAGAGAAGAGTAGCTGAGGAGTGGTGGGTTTGGGTAATTGGGATTCTTCTGTGGGCACGCGAGAATTCTGTTCATCAATCTAATCTATAACAACACTTTTGTCTCCAATGCCTTATCATATGTCGCTTTCATAAAGGCATTAATTTTTTATGTTTCGGTTAAAAAACCTCTTTTAAATTTTAAATGTAAATTATTTCAAATTTCAATAGATTAATCATTCTCTTTACCGACTGAAAACGTGGAAAATATTGAGGACATGTTTATTACATTTTTGTATTAAGTATTTAAATTGAAGATTTGAATTTAATATTTATAATATTATATTAATTATAAATTTAAATTATGTTGGATTATACGATTTGATTTATATTATTAGGTTATATAAGTTTATTAGAATACTTTTTAATTAATAAATTATTAGTTCGAGTGATGATTTAAAAGGAGTAGTGGGTTCCACACAAATTTTTGAATCTTTTTTTAATAAACACTGGACTTGGATTGCAAATCCAAATCTGTATAATTTATTATCCAAATCCAGCAAGTAAACGCGACCTAAGTTTTTAGTACTCTATTAATATTAGAATACTAAATTATTTTCCCACACTGATCCATTTATTTCGTCTCTCAATTATGATTATTAAGGTCTCATTTTGGTTCTAGTAAATATGAGGTTATAAAGTTGACAAAAAATCTAATTTAACTTCTCTCATCAGATAATAATTTCAGCAAAACATAAGGCAGTCTAAATTTAACTTTGTCAAATAATTCTATCGAAGTTATATTTAGTGAGACTCTTATTTCCCTTTATTCTTAAAGTTGACCAGCCGAAGACTCTCATTGATTTTAGACCTATTGATCTTTGTAATTTTAGTTATAAAGTTTTTTCCCTAAAATCATTGTTAATAGGATAAAAGCTTTGCTGCCTTATTTTATCTCTAAGAATCAATATGCTTTTGTTAGTAGTAGATTAATTCAAGATAATATCATTGTTGCTCATGAGGCTTTCTATCACATTGGGAAAAAATAGGTACAATAGTGTTTTTGCTATGAAAATTGACATGTCTAAAGCTTTTGATAGCATTGATTGGACTTTTCTCAAGAATTTGCTTATTAAATTAGGTTTTCATCATTTTGTGGTTGGCCGAATTATGCTCTGTGTCACACATGTTGATTATAGATGTAATATCCTGACTCTTCGTAAATGAGCATTTTTGTAAAATTGATTTTAAAGATAAAATGATTTAAAAAAATGATTATTTGTAATTTTGGTAAAGTAATTTTATTTATATATGGTTTAATTTAAATTTAAATTATTCAATTTTAAAAGAATTTTAAATTATATTATAAAATTATTGCTCACTCACACCATATACTTATGTATACCCTAGTATTACCCTAACCCTATTTTATCCTTGATCAAGCAATCTCAACCCTCAATTGAATTTCACTCACGCTACATGCATATATACCCTAAACCAACCTTTAACCTATTATATATACATATATATATATATATATATATATATATTTCTAAACAACACTTTCTTCTTCGCAGCCCTCTCCTCCCCCGCGCAGCCTCTCTCCAGCAACTCTTTTCCTTCGTTGGTCTCTCTCTAATTGAATTTAGGTAATCTTCTCTTTCTTTCTTTAATCTTTTTCTCTCTCTGATTCATCTCTCTCTCTTTAAATCTTGCTGATTTTTGTTTCTCTTATTCACTTTTAGTTTCTTTTCCTTCTTTCCTTACTCGTTACCTCTGTTTCTGTTCTCCTTACTTCTTTTTTTTATTCTCTGCTTCTCCCTCTTTTACTTCATCTACATCTCCCTGTTTCTTCCCCTCTCTGTTTGTCTCTATATTTTTAAATAAATGTCTAAGTATGACTGATTTTACGTAGTATGTTATCATGTTTGATTCTGTTATATGTATCAGTATGCATTATATGATTAATTTTTGTTACACGTTGGATTCTGCAAGTTATGAGGTTAATTTATTCAAGTGGTAATTAAGCAAAATATGAACTTAAGCATGATGTTTAGTTAACAAGGAATCAAGACTATTCACGTTATGTTCTGTTAAACGAATGTGTGTCATCTGTTCATACTTTCGTCACACATAGGGTGTCATTTGTTCATGTTTTGGTCATTCATTGGGTGTCATCTGTAAATATTTTTCGTCACTCATGAGGTGCCATCTGTAGACACCGTATTTTATCCGGCCTAATACATGAAATATACATCCTTTATATTTTGGTTCTTTTAATAATCCAAGACTATATGTATAATTTGAAAACTAATCCAATACTAAAATAAGAAAAGTGGTCCAAAGACTAAAAAGTAAAAATTGAAAAAAGAGGACTAAAAAAATAAAGATTGAAAAAAAGACTAAAAGTAAAAAAATGCAAACCCTAATTTTGCCTATGAATAGGAATGAAGTCTTCACTTAAAGGGAGGTCTTTTGGGGGAGTAAAAAAAGGGGGAAGTCATTTTTTAGAGTGAGAAAGAGAGGGGTTGGAAATAGAGGTGATTTTAGAGAGAGGAAGAAGTTCTATACTTCTATTATCTTCAACTTCTTCCATTTCTTCTTCTCAAGGTAGCTTAATTGTTTGGTACATTTGTTCATGATATATCTTGTTCATCTCTCTTCTTCATATGAATGTAGTTGATATCTTTTATATTTTTTTATATACATAAGTGGATTGTTCATTCCGTATCATTTCTCCTCATTTAAATCTTAACATTTTAATTTTATGCTTTGATGATTTCTTTACAAATTGGATATTGAGATGTCTTTGTCATCAACTTAATTAATGAGGATGATGATAAAGTTTTGAGGGGTGGAAAAATTAACCAAATGTGAATCAACCCTTTTAATGGGTTGAA
>QANY01002362.1:597963-808759 GCA_003255025.1 Datisca glomerata
TTTTTTTAATATATATATATATATATATATAGCAAGAGCTGCACGCAGCTCTTGCTGCAATAGAGGAAAGTTCCTCTGTTGCACCATGTTTTTTTTTTACATAATTTAGTTTTTTACTTTATTCTTGCATTTTTAATCTCAACATTTTATGTCTATAATTTGACATCCTATAACTTATCTTTATTCTTTTACTTCCATTTTGTTGTAATTATTAACATTAATTTCCTTTACATGTTATTTATTTAGCATTTTTGCATCGTCATGCTTATAATACGATTCTTGCATTATTCCCTTATTATTATAATTAATGTTCATGTATGCACGAATTATAATTTTAATAATTAGGTTTAGATTTTGTTTACTTCTATTATTTAATTTTCACTAAAAAAGACCGACGATAGACTTTGAGATTTTTGGGATACCAAACTTCTCGAAATACTGAGGTGAGGAGCTATTCTTGGGATACCGAAAATAGCTCTAATAATGCTTTGATTTAAAAGGATATGGGAATACAAAAAAAAAGTAAATTTTTTTTCAATGTTCTTTGAACCACCCATTAAAAGTAACCTATTTTGTTTATTTCTATGATACAAAATTTCTCAAATGGGACATTCAAAAATAAATCTCTTTAACCTTTGCATTAAAATAAAAAATGGATAGCATTTGATCAAATTTGGTAACCATTTTACAATGGGTGTTGTGGAGTGCTAATACCTTCCCCACACACAAATGACTCCCGAACCAACTTTGAGTTTTCGTAGACCAAAAAATTTTCATCTTAAAATTGGGTGACTAATCACACCCTAAAATGATTGGTGGCGACTCTAAATTTCTTTTTCCTAAAACAAAAATGAATTTTTTTAATCGCCGCTCCGCGTCGCACGCACGTTGCGACACCATCTGTTCACATTTTTCGTCACCTATGAGTGCCATCTGTTCTGTCGCACAATGAATGTCATCTGTTTCATCGCCTGATGTGTGCCATCTGTTTCGTCGCCCCATTCCTCATGATGTGTTTCAGTTAACGTGTGATCAGTTCTGATTAGGTTGTTAACTAAAAGATATGACTAACCAAGATATGATTAAGATTGTTAAATGATTCTGTTTGAGACACGTGTTATCTGCGTGCTATGTTAAGCCATGTCACGATCAAGTACGTTACTTTATTTCATTTATGTTATATGTCAAGTTCAGTTATGTTATGTCATGATCAAGTACGTTACTTTATTTCATATTATATGTCAAGTTCAGTTCAGTTATGTCATTATTGCATTTATGACATGTGGATGCATGTTATTATGTGAGTTTGCTTACTGAGTATTTTAAAATACTCATTCCCCCACAGTTATTTATGATGCAGATGATGATGGCGAGCAACATGAGTGGGAGATTGCCATAACCAGTTAGATCAGATGAATTTATGTTTTGAGTTTGTGATTTGATTTAAAAAATTAGGAAAACATTTTCTGTTAAACTTGGTTATTCAAGTAGTTTATTTTACGATATGATTTCCTACGAATTATGATGAGTGAAAGTTTCATGGTTTATGGATTTCAAGTTTTGACGTTATTTCAGAATTTAATCCAGTTTTTGAGGTTTTATTAATTATACATTTAAGACACTTTATCGCTTCCGTTATTTTATAATTAAGATTCTGATCATGGATAAGTTTAATGCTTCCGCTATTTAAGATCAGGGTTTTTCCCATCATGGTAAATTACGAATTTTCAATTTGGGAATTTTCTCAAATTTAGGGTTTGTTTTGAATTGAAGATTTCAAAATTATAAAATTACACGTATGTTTAACCCTTGGGTATCGGGGTGTCACAATAGAATTCTTATTAATGGCAACCCTAGTGTTCATTTATCTCCCTATCTTTTTTTATGGTTGCTGAATCTCTTTCTAGATGTGTTAATAGCTGTCTTTTGAGTGGCTTGATTGATCCTATTATCATGAAAAGAATCTACCCTCCCATTTCTCATCTTCTTTTTGTTGATGACTATCTTTTTTTGTGAGGCTAATATTAAATCTAGTTTTAATCTCAAATTATGCATTGATAAATACTATAATGCTTCAGGTCAGAGTGTTAATCTTAACAAAAGTTGTTAGTAAGTCAGCCTGATTTCCCAGACAATGTTAAAAACTTATAATTAACTTATTAAGTTAAAATCTAAAATTTAGAATAAAAAATTAATTTAGAGCAAATTAGTCTTTCAGAAGTTTTTCCCCTTAAGAAAAATATATACTTAATGAATCCAACATAATGAGTAAAAAGAAAAATTTATAGTTTCTCTTCTGTAATCACCTTTTAATATAAGCTATATAGTGCATTACTGTGATGAAAGGCGGCATTATTTAGAATTAAATTATAAATGTAGCTAATTTAATAACACTCATATGACCGAGCTTTTATTCATAACTAGTAAAATACCCGTGCTTCGTAGGGGTCTAAACAAAAAGATGAAAAATATTTATAATTATTTTATTTGATTATTAAATTTCAAAAATTAATGTGGTTAACTTAATAAAGTGAATTTTACCCTTTTTTATGACCTCAACACATCTTAGTTCTAGTTTACGTAATTCAAATTCTCATGCTATAAGAAATTTACTAATTTACTCAGTAATTACTATACTCAAATCATAATTGAGTCTATATAATAATAGTGATGAACTAAGTTTAAAGTGTACCAAAGCAATGGAAAATTGTGATGTTGAAGTAAAAGGAAATTCAAAAGCGTATTGAAAGTATTAGAGTTAAGTGTATTATCGCTAATTTTATTGGAATGAAATATAAATTAGTTTAATGGACATAAATAATGAAAATAAGGATAAAAACTAAATGTATTTACAAATCGAATGTAGTAAAAATTTATCTCTTAAATTTCTGAGACTTTATAAAAATGGAATAACCACATCAGTGAAGTCATGAAAGTGGTATCTTGTGTATCCTCCGATTGAGTACAGAAACGGTCAAAACTTTGTAACTGTATGTACATTCGGGCATTTTGAGCATTTGGCTACTAATTTTATCATCCATTCCGTCATGTGACTCATCCCAATTACGTCCTATTTTTAAGCACTAGACCAATGTTAAGTGCGTTGTATTGAAGAAATAATCTTATATCGGTTAAGTAGAAATATTGAGTTAAAAATATAAATTTAGAGCAATCATCAACTCTTAAGTTAACTTCTGAGTTGAGTTAGGCTCTAAGACTTTAACATGATATCAGAGTCTCTTTAATTAGACGAAAGTCAAGCACGACTGAGCACATACTACATTTTCACATGACAAGGATCAAGAAAAAAGACCGGCATGCACGTGAAGGGGGTATTGAGGAAATAATCCTATATCGGCTAAGAATATAAACTTAAAGCAATCTTTAACTCTCAAGTTAGCTTTTGAGTTGAGTTAGGCTCTAAAACTTTAACACGTTGCTTGTATCATTTTTATTTATTATCAATGTCATTCATGAATAAAAATTTTTTATATATGTTTATAATAAAATAGTAATAAAATATGAAAAATAATATATAAAAACATCTTGTTGTAGGGACACTTTTTTATATACAATATTTTTTGTCTAATTTATTCTTTTAATCATCAAAATATACAAAGAACAGTAAAAAAACTAAACCAAGGCAAATGTATGAACACGTTGTAGAAACACATGAATGTAAGAGTTATTACGTGAATGAATATTATATTTCAAAAGTCATTTTTCAATTCACATTTCAAAAACCACATTTCAAAAGCCACTTTTCATTCGATACATTTTGACGCATTTTTATTTGATGGGCAAATAGAAATACGCCAAACGTATATTTTAAGGATAATTTTAGATCAGTAAAAATGAAAAATAGACAGAATTATCCAAAAACGTTCATTTCCTACTTCTAACGTTTCATTCGATAAGTTCATACTCCGAGAGTTGTTTCCCTCATAGATGTCCATCTGAGTCCAAGCAGTAAAAACGGACGAGGTTTGTGAGGGGTCCCAACAATATTACTAATGCTTAAATGAATTAGCTTTCTCTTCGGATGAGAAAAGTACCACAATTTGGGTGAAATTTTTTCGATGCCCATTGATAATTTCTAGGCTGCTTAAATAAGCAAAGCCATGTACATGAATGCCGACAAAGGGAAAATAACTGGAACTTAAACATGTAAAGAAGAAAAGCATAATGAATGAAAATAACATGGAATAGAAAATCAACAGGTAAAATTCTCAACTTGCCTATGACTGCCACTAAAACTCTCAATTACTCATTCCACTTCTGCACGTTGCAGCATGCATGCATGCAATTCACTTCCCCACTTATCCCAAATATGTGGCTTAACATGCAGCAATTCTAAATGGTTTCAAATCACGGCCGTTACGCTACCTAACGGTATCGGTGGTCACCAATACTATTACAGTCTGCGATAACGAAGCTGATGAAATTTACAAGTGTCGTGGCTAGCACCTGCGATGGAACGGGCCATTACAGTCTACGACAGACCGCTACGGCCTCGTCAAACAAGAAAAAAAATAAAAGAAAATACAATAGAAGAACAGAAGTTATGGTGAGAAGAAGGTGGCACGAAGAAGAACGGAAAATGGTGAAAAGAAAATACAATAGAAGAACAGAAGACGGTGAGAAGAAAGGGACGGCTGCTCTGTAATTGTGTTTTTCAATTAAGGAGAGACAAGGGAAGGTGGCATAGATAAAGTTAGGGTTTATTTGGGCTTAGACTAAACTTACAAATTAATGATATTTAGATAAGTTTTTCATTGTAAATACAATTTTGTCCCAAGTTTTCAGAAAAAATCAAATATAGTATTTTAGAAAAATTCTAACAATTTGATTTAAATTTAATAGTGTTTCTATTTTTGTAGTTACTAAAATGCTCTCTCTCTCCATAATTATCTAACTACATTTACCATTTTTCTCTCTCTCGATAATTATCTAATTATCTAAGTACATGTACGATTTATCTCTCTATCCATAATTATCTAAGTTCATTTACCATTTACGGTGTGACAATGTTAGTGCCCTGGCTTTGGCTTCTAATCTTGTCCTATATGCCAGAACAAAACACATTGAATTGGATATACACTTTGTGCATGACAGAGTGCTTCAAGGTTCATTGGCTGTCAGATTTGTCCCTTCTATTGATCAAGTGGATGACTTGCTCACTAAACCTCTTTCAACTTCTCGATTAGGGCAAGTTAAAAGTAGTGTTACCCCCTTTCAGCTTGAGGGGGGATGTTAAGGAAGAGTAGGTGGTTGACCATTTGTTTAGTTAGTTAGTTTGCATTACTAACTGTTTTCTTTGTTCTTTTCTCCTTTATTAGCTTTTCTTTTGTTTTATGTGTATCTTTTTTCCTTAAGTATAAATACAATACCCTTATACTTCATAAAATTAGTTACTGGTAGCAATAACCTCAAGATTCATCAAATTATTCAGGCTCTCAATCAGATCTTTTCTCTTAAAGACCTTGGACCTATACACTACTTTCTTGGGGTTGAAGTGCATATGTGTGAATCTGGGTTTTATCTCAATCAGAAGAGATATATTGTTGATTTGCTTAAGAACATATGGAATGAGCTAAACCAGCTACTTCTCCTGTATGTACTACTGTTGAACTCTCTGTTAATGAGGGAGAACCATTATCTGATGTTACCATTTATAGGAAAACCATTAGAGCTTTACAATACATTTCCATTTCTAGACCAGACATTGGATTTATTGTGAACAAGTTGAGCCAATTTATGCACAAACTCACTACAGTAGGGGTTTACGAAGTGTGACTGGCAGGAACAAACTAAGTTTGGATAGTAGACAAATATAGATGATCTATATCAGAAGAAGAAGATTTAGAAGTTGTATGAAAAAGAGTCCTAAAAGGAAAGTTTGTCTCATTAAAAGTAACATTTCTGGAGATATATATTTTGCCAGATCTGTGAAGACACCTATATCCCTTATGACTAGAAGAATAACCAAGAAAAATGCACAAGTCAGTGTGAAAATCAAGTTTGTGATTATTGTAAGGTCTGAGGTTAGGAAAACAAGCACACCCAAAAGGTCTTAGGATGGTGTAATCAGGATTTTGTCCAAAAAAAAGTTCAAAGGGTGATTTGTATTTAAGAACAGGAGTAGGCAATGTGTTAATCAGATAAGCAGATGTATGAAAGGCTTCCCACCAGCATTTTAGAGGAAAATGAGACTGAGCCAGAAGTGTTAAGCCAGTTTCTACAAGATGTCTATGCTTTCTTTCAATTCTACCATTTTGTTGGTGAATATATAGGCAAGGATACCTAAATTGAATACCTTGAGATTGTTAAAAAGTTAGGAAAGGTCTAAATTCCCCTCCCCAATCAGATTGAACAACTTTGATTTTGAGACCTAACTGATTTTCAATGAATTTTTTGAATAGGATAAAAACTTGTAAGGCTTCAGACTTGTTTTTGAGAGAGAATATCCAAGAATACCTTGTGTAGTCATCAAGGAAGTTTATGTAATACCTATACCCTTCAGTAGAAAGCAAAGGTGCTGGACCCCATAAATCAGTGTGGATGAGCTCAAATGGCCTTTTTGTTTTGGTTTGGGCTAAGGGAAATGGCAGGACATGAGTCTTGCCCCTTTTACAGGCTATGTAGAAAATAGATTTTTGCTTAGTGAGATTTGAGTGGCTCAAATTTAGACTCTAGTTAAAATGCTATAAGAAGGGTGTCCTAACCTCATATGCCATATATTAAGGTCATTTATGGTATTCATGCTATAAGCAACTGGTTTTCCATTAATTTGTGCAATATTTAGATTTTGGAAAGTTTTAGCTGCAGAATCAGACAAATTTGAGTAAGGAGAAACAAAATTTTTATTGACCAAAGACTTTGAATTACAATGAAAAGGTTCAGTTTGACTTTTCTTGTAGTCACAAGAAACAATAAATGGAGAGTTATTAACACTAGAGAGACTTGAACATGATATGCTAGGCTGAAGAAAGCATGAAAGAGTAGTAGGACCACTTGAATTAAGGTATGTCAGCAGGTACAAGCCATCATTAAGTGTCCCTCATAAAAGAAGGGTTCCCTTGGTTTTGTCCTCCACAAGACAAGAATTAGAGTGAAAACTCAATAAAGATATCATTGTCATGAGTAATCTTCGATATACTAATTAAGTTTTTCTTGATATCAAGAACTCTAAGTAAGTAATTTAGGTTCAAATCATGCTCTTTAGTAGGTAATAAAGCACTGCCAATGTGAGTTATAGTAAGGGTTTTTCCATTACCTACAACCAATCTTTCTTTACCAGTACATTCTTGAGGCATACTCATATTAGCTAGCTCAACAATGACATGGTTCGTGGAAGACTGTCAGCATACCAGACACAGTCATTTATTGAGTCAGGAGACTCCATATAGGCAGAAGGAGAGGCCATGAATACTGAAGGATTTGAGGTCATAATGTTGGAGAACTAAGAATATTGATTAGCATTTCTTGAAGTTTTGTCGAATCTATAATAACATACAGCAACAGAATGTCCTGGTTTTGCACATACTTGATAGATAATCTTACCACCATTCCTGCCTCCTCTACCACCTCTTCTTCCTTGCATATTGCCCTGTTACCATTGTGCTAATTTAAGTATTGATTGATTCTAAAATTATTGTTTCCAGTTTGTTGGAAGTTCTTTCTTTGAAGTTCACTTCCTAGACCATTCAGGATTTGAAGGATCAAATCTTGCTCGTTTACAGGTTGTCCGGCAGCTGCCAACCCATATGATATACTTCTAAGTTTGTCACAAAATTTTGAGATTGAAAGATTTTGTTTAGTTGTATTCTGCAGGTCTTTCTTTAGTCGCATCACTCTTGCTCTGGACTGACTTGCAAAATGTCTTTCCAGTGAAGTCCATACCTCGAAAGAAGTAGTATATTGAGTTACTATGCCAAGAACACTTTCACTCATTGAGGTTCGCAACCAACTCAGAACAAGTTGATCTTTTCTCATCCAGTTTCTGTAATCAGGATTTTCTTCCCCATTTTTAAGATTCTTGCTTGGCTTTTCTGCTGAGCCAAAAACATTGCCATCAAGGTCATGTCCTATAATGGCAGGAATGACTTGTGATCTCTAAAGTACATAGTTGTCCCGATCAAGTTTGACAAAAACTGAGCTATTGAGGTTGGTAGGGAAGAAACTTTGTCCAGCTCCATTGTTGTTCATCAAATTCATAGTGTTGTTTGTAGTATTATTCGTGGCAACTGTAGTGTTTTTGGAACCGTTATTAGATACCATTGGACGTGAGTCCTCGTCTTGCTATGATACCATGTGAAGAATAGCAAGGCTATTCAAAGTGCCCATGACTTGAATAAACAACAGAAAGAAGAAAGAAGAATAAGAAAGAAGAAAGGTAGAAGATGAAGTAGTGTTCTTGAAGAGATCTTGGACAAATCATATACTTTACTAACTCTTGTGAAGTATAAGGGTATTGTATTTATACTAAATGAAAAGAGATATATATAAAATGAAAGCAAAGCTAAAAAGGGAGAAAAGAACAAAGAAAACAGTTATCAATGCAAACTAACTAAGCAAACTGTCAACCACCTACTCTTCCTTAACAGAGGACAATTCCCAATCCAGAGCTTCAATAACAATCATTAGTTCCCCTTGCTCAATCCACATATCCTCAATAACAAAACCCTGGTCTTCTGTCTATTCTTGGGAGAAGGAAAAAGGAGGCTTTTCGGCACCTAAAAGACAAAGTTTGGAACCTACTAAACAAATGGAACGAGAGGAAATTCTCAGCAGGGGGAAAGAAAATCTCATAAAAGCAGTTGTCCAAGCCCTTCCCATTTACGCTATGTAAGTTTTCAGGATTCCTACCATGCTTTGCCGTGAATTAGAAGCTTTATTTGCTACATTTTGGTGGGGCTATTCATCGGAGGGCCATAAAATTCTACAATTGGGCTAAGCCCAGCACTAGTGAAGATTACATTCTATGGCACTACACAAAAAATGATCATTTTACAATCAAAAGTTCATACCATTTTGACCAATCATCCATTAATGCTGCTAGCCCTTCTTCATCTTTAGATTTCTCTTCATGGTGGAAGACTCTATGGCCCCCCAACGTGCCAAACAAGGTAAAGAGTTTCCTATGGAAAGCATCAAAAAATTATTTACGTACTAATTTAAATCTCAAGAACCATGGTCTTCATTTAAACCCAAAATGCTTATTCTGCCATAAAGTGGACTCCACGGTTCATTCCTTATTTACATGCAAAATATCAAAATCTGTTTGTACTTGTGATCATTGATCTTTTATAAAAAAATATATCTGAATTATTGGAAGATAATTGGTCTTTCCTCGATGCTTTTGATTGTCTCTCTTTAGCATGCCTTAAATCCCTCCAAGCTAAGGCTGTTGTAACTTACTGGTTGGTATGGTTATCAAGGAATTGTGCTTTACATGGAGGTAAAATCTGTTCGGGAGAGGACATTTACATCAGAGCCTCCAATTTCCTCACAGCATGGACATCTGCTCAACATAATTATCCCCCATCTCACACATAAATTTTAACCCACCCCCGAGGCATCAAGTTTAGTGTCCCCCTGCTGAAAAATTGAAACTCAATATTGATACATCTATTTCTTCCTCATCCATGGGTTTCAGCTACACTATAAGAGACATCATTGGTAATGTCATTCTTGCTGCATCGAAATTCTATCTAGGAGTTCTCAATCTCCTTGAAGTAGAAGGTCTAGCTCTCCTTAAAGGTATTCAAATTGCCAATAGACTTAGTGGCCCTTTAAATTATATCGAGACTGACTATCTATAACTCATTTCTCCTTAATTCCAGCTCAAATCACTTAACTCACATGAAGCCTATTTTATCTTCCATTAGAAATGATCTATTTTCCTGGACGGATGTCTCTTTTGATCATATTCCCCGTAATTGTAATCTAATAGCATATCGCCTGGCTAAGTTTGCTCATTCTCATTGTACTTTGAAAGTCTGGGTCGGAGTTTCTTCTCTGATTATTACAAACCTTCTTCTTGTTTCTTAATACAATCGATTGATTTAAAAAAAAAATTGTACACCCGATGTATGATCCATTGTATAATTATTTTTCTTAATTGAATATATTTACCTCTTTTAACAAAAACCTTGGTCTAAATTTTAATCTGTATAAAATTTGTCTTCTACAAAATATTTCCAGAGTTCCGTTCATTTGAACTAATTACATCGAATATTTTTTGACAAAAGATCATTTTTATTCAAAGAAAAATATAATACGAAAACATATTAAAATCATACAAATCTTCGCAAACTAAATAGGAAAAATAATAACTTTAATGGAAGCCTTAAAACAAATGTTAATTAAGTGTAATTCTCAGCAATTCCACTAGGGAGTCGCATACTTCCTGTGGCTTTGAAAGCATAGCCATATGATCAGCATCTTCAATCTCAATTACATATTTTGTCATCTTGTCTCCAATCATCCATTTTTGAAAATCCTCTGTAATTGCTTTATCTTCTTTACATACGATGAAGACTCGTTTAACAGATCCGTATCTTTCGTCTGAGAATTTCTTCGCCTTTGACAAATCTTCACGGAACAATGAACTTCGCCTCACAAGTGTCTTGGCTAGCTCTAGATCCTTTTGACAATTGCAATGCCAAAATACAGCTATGAAGAAATTGAATCCTTGGAATATTATTTGATTAGAGAGAGAGTAGAGAAAGAAAGATACCTCAATAGGGGATAGTTGATAGAGTTTAGTGGAAAGGAACTTGGGGCCAAACAACATTGATGTTATAGGGTCATTGGTGGTTCCATAGATTGCAAATTGAGTGTCCAACCATGCTTCCATTGGGTTACTCTCGCAATACTTGCACAAAAGATACAATCAGGGTTAATTTGCTTATTAGATTGCACGAGTTTAAACCATAGTCGTAAGACCGAGACACGCAAAAACAACGTTATATAACACACCGGTGTGTACTTATTTGATGCAAATTGAGACAAAAATAATCACGCAATACAATTTGCAGACAAAACATACCGATCTGTGAAACAAAAACGTTAAGCGAATGAGCTAGCTAAAGTAAATAAATTTATGTTTTTCTAAATGGAAATTATATTCTTGAACTATATTAGTAATTTAATTTTTCTTTTTGGGTTTTTAGCTTAACAGATACCTTTATCGACAAGCGTGTATTAGTACCATACCTGATCTAAAACATAAGAAGGAATATTGAAGGAATCAGGCATAAATGCTGTCAAGAAAACAGCAACTGATATTTTCTCTGGATAACTTTCCATGGCAATTGCCAAATTCATGCCTCCTAAGCTATGCCCAACGACTATCACCTTTTCATTTGGTGCAAGTGATTCCATTATTTCCAACAAAGGTTTTGAGTACTCTTCAAAACTATTAATTTCTTCAATTGCCTTCATGTTGGTGCCGGACGCAGCGAGATCAACCGTTGTTACTCGGTGGCCGGCCTTCTCGAGCAGTGGTTTGAGCTTGTACCAGGTCCATGCTGCATGGCAAGCTCCATGAACAAGAACAAAATGCTTTTCTTCCATTTTTTATGAAGTCTCTAACTTTTTCTCCCCTTTGGGATGATTCTCTGTTTTCAATTTAAGGAGCTATTTGAATTGTCTTATTGTTGTCTTTATCATTCATACCTATAGTTCACATGCTCTACGGGGAAACTTCGTCCTCGTACGTACATTAAGTTTAGAAAAATAATTACAAAAATATATAATTTATAAAGATAAATTGTGATCGATGATTGATGGTCACTATTTCGTTTTGGATAATTAGAGGCTATATGCTATTTTTTGGGGATTATTAGAAACTTTTAAAAGAAGGAATAGTATCAAAATATAATAGTTAAAGTTGTTATATGATTAATCTTGAGTATTATTATTGTTATTTACTTAAATCTATAAACAATAAGGTTGCGTCAAATTTTCCTTCTAATTATCATTATCATCTGACACTTTAAACTGCACTACGAGAAACATGGACTTTAGCGACCAAACTTTTGATTGCTAAAATCCTAAAATCTCATCGCTAAAAGTCTAATGCGACGAACATACGTTCGTCATGAACATTGTCACTTTTACTTCGTCAGCGAAAGTCGTCCACGACAAAATAGACCTTTCGTGACGAAGTATCTTTGGTTGCAAAAGATTTGGGTAACGAAAAAAATAGTTGGTTGCAAAAGATTTTTGCCACCAAAATTATTTTCGTCGCCTAAAGTCTTTGGTGACCAACTTTTATTTGGTGGCAAAATGTTTTTTGCGACCAATTTTATTGGTCGTGAAATGTTTTTGCCGACCAAATTTTATTTTTCTAGAATGTAAACAAAAATACTTAATTTTCATATACACCTGTGATAGTAATAATGATTAGAAAATTTATCAAACTCGATATTTTTATAATATATATATATAATCATTAATATGTGTAATATAACAAATTAATAGTAGTTCATTACGAAATCTTTAAAACATAATTCACTACAAAATGTGGATCACACATGTATCTAAAAAAGATAAATCATAAAGAGAGTATTTAAAGCTTGATTGTTACAACTACAAAGCTTAACAAATCTTCTGAACTCACGCTTCTACTGTTGACTCATCGTCAACAGGTGAAAAACCATTTTGACGAGCCTAAGGGAGAAATCTTTGTAGTTGGTCCTCCACTGACTTCATTTTTTTCTTTAATTCTATATTTTCATTATATAGACTCTTTTTCTTAGAAGATGTGGGTGATGCTCATCCCGTAAAGTACACATGTGTTCTTGTAACATCACAATGAGTCGAATTCAAGATAAATCTAACACTATTATCTTTATACAAGAAACATCAATCAGAATGTATTCAAACTAAATAAAGTAACCGGTCATGCCAGAATTAAATAATTAAGTTTGGATCAAAGATAAAAAAAGATACTTCATATCTCAGATTGATTCTAAAAATAATATAATGACTAAAATTATAATATTTGAGATGGATAGATAAAAGAAATTACAAAGGGAACGATATAATTCGGGAAAAAAATAGCTGGTGAAACAATGATAACACCCTTCACAAAAATTGGCAATTTAGTGATGGTTTGGAGCCACTTGAGGTCCTGTTAAATTCACAATAAAATGTTCTCTTCAACAACTCTCCTACTTAAGCTTTGTGGCTTGAAAAAAAACTCAATGATAGTGCATTTGCTAGATAAATGACATAAGTTAAAAGTTGTTTGGAAAAATAACCAAGCTTTTAAACAATTGAAATAGCCCATGTGAAAAAAGAACTAGAGACAGGGGAATTCATACAATTAGCATTTTCTCCGTTAAGATGCCATGGTCAGTCAGGCGCTAGAAATAAGAAAGAGATTAAAATAATGAACACTTATTTCCTTCTAAAACAACATGAGCCAACAAAACAAGCCAATGACCGAATCCACCAATAGCAGATCTTTGAGATACAAAGTAAATGCAAAGAACCAAATGAAACAGAAGAGAAGGGGTGATGTTATGGTACTGGGGTGATCCACTTTTGGATCACTCTAAATGGGTCCCACAATGGATCATGACACCTTTTACCTAATCCTGAAGCACGCTGTAATAAGAAGCTGGAGATTCGAAAGGATAGCGGCGATAAAGGAAGGGAGTGACGACTCTAAAGGAAGGGGAGCCAATAAAGGTTCTTCATTACGGATCAAGGGTCAAGATCCCTGGCTAAGTTGAAAACTTTTTCTAAGGATAAGGTTTCACGACAGAGGGGCTTTACAACTATAAGCCGATAACCAACGCATACAAATGGTTCGCCACACAGGCTAATCAACAGCAAGAAAATCACCACAAGAAGAATATCAGTGACTTTGTGGCATGAAATTTAAAAGAAAACAGAGAGAGAAATAACAATCATGGGAAGGAAAGCCAGGAGAATCTCAAAAGGGAACCCCAAAAATGGAAGAGGCCCTAGAATGGGACAGTTCTCCCAAGAAGAAAAGAATAACTGGGGGCAAGAATGAGGGTTGGTAAAGGTATCGACTGTGTAAGGAAGGAAAAGATGAAGGGAATGAGAAAGAAAACCTCCTATTTATAGGCTAGAAGAAGGAAATTGCTCATTTAATAAGCATTAAAGATGGGTAATGACGGTAATTGTTGAGACGATTTTATGCTTGAAAAGTCATTCATGGACCAATAAGAGAAGTTTTATAAGACCAAACGCCAATCAAACAACTCTAGGGATGAAGTGACACATCGAGGAATTAGGCTTCGTCGTCAGCGGCCCTCACCCTCATTTACGTGCGTCCATGCGCCATTATTGCCCCCACTCCCAAGTGGAATGACGCACGTAAATGAGTCACGATAAATGATAGTTAGGTAATTAATTTCATTTGGTACTAGCCTCCCAACTGAATAAATTTCAAACATGAGTATGGATTACCCGGGACGAACGAAGCCAATAAGGAACATGAATGAAGAAGTCTTTAGACCTGGGAAGACAAGGCCTCCTAAGTACTCGACTGGGGGAAACTGTTGTGGGTGTTTCACCGACCATCAATGAAGTGATGACACATTTCACGTCGCACCAAATAATTTCATGACAAAGGAAAGTTTCAAAGGAGAGGAACCGACCTCGCCTCGTCATTCCCGATGGAGCTAGGGTTGCACAGACCTTAGCATATAAAGGACAATAAGGATGGATTGCGAAGGGAGCTCGGATAACCCTGATTACCATTGTCATTTATTACCTACCGACAGTGATATCCCAGATGGCACCTTCCCATAGACCTGAATACCCCACGAGTCCAATCACCATGACAGAGTGTCAAATTAGCCCCTGTCTGGTCACTTCGAAAGTAAATCAACATTTAATGTCTTTCGTTTTATGTTAAAGGATAGACATCATGTTCGGGAAGCTTCCCCAGCATGCCCTTGAGGCTTTCTCAACACAATTCCTCCAGTAAGGCCTAAGGTAATACCTGCGTCTACTCGAGAGAGATGTATGCCATTCTCTCCCCTAAGGAAACTATGTCAAAATAATGCCAAGTTAATGACTTAGACATCTAGACCCTTAGGTGAGTCAATCACCCCTGGTTGTCCTCGCCTTCAAGTCATTTGTTTGTGTTTTACAGATTCTCGGCCAGAAGGACGATCGTACCTAACAAGGAAGAGACGTAATAGTACTGTTGTGAATTTGACATCAACAGATGATAATCCCACTAGCGAGTTATAGTTCACCTGGGAAGAAGTTCATTAGAGTTCGAGATATTAATCCTCGAAGATCAAAAATTTAAAGGTTTTGAAACAGTTTAAAAACCTTAGGCTATTTCACAAAGTTGATTAATCGAGATCTACTTCATACATCTATGGTGAATGGTGATGGTAGAGTTAAATAAATTTTCTAGGGAACTATAACTCGCTAGTTATACTAGTTCATTCACCACTATCATAGTAATAGCAGTGATGACGGTGACATTTGGCTGCTCACGCCTGGTTTTCTACCGGTGGCTGCATTTCTTCATCTACACGATAATAATTTCTCGTCGATCTTCCACGTACGACCATTGTTCAATAAATAATGAAGACATGCCACTCCCAACTAGAGTTTCCAAAATGTTTTGCGAGTAAGGGTGACTCAATGGAGTGACCCAGTCTTTTAACTAACTAAGTCTGGGAAGATTGAGGTTTGAAGTCTAAAAGGTGAAGGACAAACACATTAGGTCACCCTGAATAATGTGACAAATTACTTCTCTCATAACTCAGATGAAGGTTTCAGAGCTTGGTATGTTCACTCTGTTGTCCAAGGGGTCCAAATCCTTCATAATGAAGATAAATGTTTCCTTTTACAGTTGGAAACTGTGGGGATCATATGTAGTTAATCCCCTTGGCAGTTATGCTTTCCTTAACTCATCATAACTGTTATACTTAATCATACTTACATGGCAACAAGCAATCATTTCTCTTATAACAAACTTAATTGATTTTATAAGAGCGTTTGTAGAAAGGTTCTCGCTTACGTCACCAACACTGGGTGTAGTTCTCTACATGCCATGACCATGAATTGAGTGGGAGTTCTCGCTCAACCATCAATTACATCATGACGATGCTTTTAAGGATTCATTGTATATGTTAATTTCAATGGAAAGCAGCACACCCACAGCACCGAAAGCGGCCATGTTATTCAAAGAGCCGCTTCTTTCAACACGACATAGTCTTGCTCTAATCTTTCTAGACCACAACCATGAGATTATTCTCAGTCGAGGAAGCATGCATGGGCCTTTGTCACCAAGCTCAATGGCAGATAAAGGTAAGGATAAAAAGCAATAGAAGATACATTAATGAGCCCATCGCCTTTATAAGTTTTGGCAGCGTCTCTTGCAAAGTTTTTCTTCACACATTACATTAGAAACATAATGCCACGTAGGTGCCAACTTATCCTCTCTTTGATTGCTACATGTGCTCTTTGGTAAATCAACTTTGCTGCCGTTCAAAACCATATACACGTTGTAACCTTATTTTTTATATCAAAATTAATCACATAATAACTTTAAATTATGTTATAAAACACAAGTTAAGAATGCCCACAAATACTAACTATTATATTTACAGCTCTAAAATCCACACACCAATTACATCTAAATAATAGTGTGTAACTTAACTTCTTGTAAGTTTCTCCTTATTGTTAAACTTTTAATAGGAAAACTTTTAATAGGAGACATTTGAGACTTGAATAAACCAACAGAACGTTTAATTCTCTTCTTCACCTTTCTTTGTAAAGCTTTGTGTTCCTGTTCTTCACCCGGAGTGCAGATGAGCACTTTCAGTAAAATTATACTAGAATTAATTACTCTTTTTCTTCTGTTTTTCTTTAAGAAACACGAATTAATTACTCGATTTACTTAAAACAATTCTTAATCACCAAATTTTACTTTGTTATAGCTAGTAATAGATAATATTAACATTGAGAAACAAAGTATTTGGTACCCACTTTAATAAACTAGAAAATTACAAAATATAAACTGAAAAAAATTGGACAAATCGACAAAAGTGCCAAATATTGGTTGAGAAATTCGAACCACTTTTTTCTATGAGTTTGATAAGTCAACTTCAGAGGACAAAGCTGAATTTGCTTAGTCTGTTTGTAGTATTCATTATTTGGCTTTTATAAGAGATTAGGCTACATACATGTCATGGTACATTACTTTTGACAATAAGCCGCCAAGGAGTAGTTTCAAATATCCTTTTCATTTTATTTCAGCAACTAGTTTCGTGCAAATTTCAACACATGTCAAACAAATTTTGTTTTTGGTAAAGAATAATTACATCGATTAAGTTATAGATTAATTTTTAAACAATTACGTGATGTGTCAATTATTCATAAACTAATATTTTATTAATCTATGACTCCCTTAAATGATTTGGCAAATTAACCTTTAAATGATTGAGACGTTGCTTGATTACTTAAAATTTAGTCAATAACTTACTCGGACTATAACTACTTTTATGTAAACGGTTATTGTAAGGAAAAATTTTCTCACACTACAAAAATAAGAATAATAAGAGAGATAGAGAGAGAATTCTCAAAAACAAATATATAATTGCTTGTATTGAATTGATTTACAATTGGCCTTTATTTATATGCTCTTGAATAGTTACAAAATTTAGCTAAATCCCTTTAAACTAGAGAAATCAACAGAATATACATCCTAGATTAAGCTTATCACATCAGACTAAGTTTATCTAATCTAGTGAATTATCGAGTTTAGTTTATCTTTATCAACAACTACTCAAATCTGAACCGTCAGATAGGACATGATGAGATCAACGGTTCAGGTGGGTTTTCCCATCCATTCTTTTCGTTTTTAATCTGTCATGCTTGCTTATGTGGCTTCTCAAACGATTTTTACCCATACAGTTGCCCTTATTGCATTAATATCACATAGTAAAATTAATTTGCAATATTTTTTTTGCCATCATTGCAAATCATTACTCTCCACCTCTTTTTTGCGCCTCATTTATGGTTGTCAGTCCCATTTTCTTTAGTCGTTTCATCTTCTTGTTCAGAGAATGCTTTACACGTGTCATTTCAGAACAACCTTATATCTTCCCGTTCAGAGAATGCTTTACACGCATCATTTCTGAGCAACTTTCCATCTTCTAGTTGAGAGAATACCTTACATGGGTCAATTCGGAGCAACCTTTCTCATCTTCCCGTTCAGAGAATGCTTTACACGCGTCATTTCAGAGTAACCTTCCATTTCCAATTCATAGAATGCTTTTGCAAGCACGTCAGTTATCATCTCTTTACTTGTCAACAGTCGCGTCTTTTCATTTATTGTCTCGTCGTTCACATCTCCTAAGCTATAAGTTCGAACAGACACATTTCCATTATTTCCTGCCCTCGATTGTCCAGTTCCAACAAAATGTTTTATACTTTCTTTTGAAATCCGTTGGTTATATAAGACTTCTGTCCCAATTTCCTTCCTTAGCTTTTCAATTTTCTATCTCGTAAGTTCTCATTATCGTCCTCCTTCTTTATTCTTATTTTCTTTTCTCTGATTATGAAGAAGTGGAATAGTCCTATACCCTTAGTAAGAAAATTAGAAGAGTTCAGACTGTTTATGGCCCGTTACCGAGAATCTTTTCCTCTAGATGTTTTATGTGCGTGAGGACGAACTGAATCCATAGGCATCCATGTAATCATACTTATCAAATCACTCTTAGTCCTATTGTCACATGCTTAGGTCTTACGCTTCCGTTTTCCCCTTTGTTTTCCTAGTTCTTTCACACAGTAGGTTTAGCTCCTTCTCAATTCACTCCTAGCTCTTATAGGATCCTCCTAGGTGTAGATTCTTTGAATATGAAGTACGATTTTGGTTTAGGGCTAGACGAACTCTTTCATTGCTACATAGTTAAATTCTAAGTTGACATTGATTATCTTGCCCCTCGTCCGTCCAAAAAGAGAGGGAGTTTACTAACTGGGTGTTGGTCGTCGCAGCGGAAGCATGTGGCACGTGGCCATTTTAAAAATTAAATTTTTAATAAAACAAAATCACACAAGGCTATGACAACCCAAAAAAAGTTTTTATTGAAAACTCTTTTCAATCAGTCATGATCCATTAAATATTTATATATTAAATTAACAACATACAAGGTTAAAAATCATATACCTCTTGTAGTCTAAATCAAGTGTGCTCGGGAAATTGATCGATTCTCTATTCCAAATAAATCGTTCCAACGATCAGCAGACTCCGAGATCGACACCAAGATTTTTCAAGTCAATCATCAATGCACTAGGACATGTGTGGGCACGTAGAATATAACGAAGACACTTTTTCTGTCTCTAGAAGTTCTCAACACATAAGATCTAGAGATTTAATTGACAAAAATTTGTGAGACGATTCTCTAAAAGAATGTGATGATAATTCTTTTAGAGATTTGATTAACTCTTAATCGTAAAAAAATCACTCCGAGAATTGTGTTCTTCTCTCAACTCTTGATTGATGAACTAATTCTCTGATTGATTGATTGATGATCTGATCAACTCATTCATCAACTTAGGCCATCAGAATAATATCTGTATATTTTTCTTGATAATGGCGTATAAAATATTTTGAGATAATTGAAATAATATTTAATTATAAAATTATCAATAGCTTATAGTTTCTCGACCAGAATCAGTATATTTAGTGGGGTTCAGGTCTCGACCAGAATAAACAAGCATATAATTTCTCGTTCTCCTAAGATAATTGAGAATGTACTATACTGCAATCAAATGTTCCAAACCTTAATTCAATTGATAACGACTGATAATTCCCACTGCATAACTGATGTCCGATCTCGTACATAATATGTCATACATGAAACTTCCAATTGCTGAAGCATAAAGAACCTTTCTCATATCCTCTTCTTCCGAAGGTGTCTTATAGGACATTGTTCCTTGAAGAGGAAAATTCTGCGTCTGATCGGTCTTAGAATATAGTTCCTTGGATGCCCATAATATAGCTGGTTTCTCCCAAATATTTCATTTGTAATTTCTCAACTAACCACTTCTTTACTTTTGACAGAGTTTGTACATCATTCCCAATGAGTAGAATATCGTCAATATCAAGAACTAAGAAAACCACTATCTTATCTTTGATGTATTTATAAACACAGGCTTCGCCAACATTTTTCTTGAAGCCATAAGACTTTATAATCTCATCAAAAGTAAGATTCCAAGATCTAGATGCTTGCTTTAATCCATAAATGGATTTAAGCAACTTGCATACTTTCTGATCTTACCCCTTTTGTACGAGCCCTTCTAGTTGCATCGTATATATGCTCTCTTTAAAATATCCATTAAGAAAAGCTATCTTGACGTCCATTTGTCATATCTCATAGTCAAAACTAGAGGTTATGGACAAAATGATGCATATGAATTTTAGCATGGTCATAGAGGAGAATGTCTCTTCACAATCGACTTCCTCCCTTTGTGTATATCCCTTGGCTATTAACCGTGCCTTGAAAGTCTCTACTTTCCCATCTACACATCTATTCTTCTCGAAGATCCATTTACATCCAATGAGCCTAACATCTTCTGCTGGATCTACAAGTTCTCAAACGGAATTGGAATACACAGATTCCATTTCCTGGTTCATGGCTTCTTGCCATTACTCCTTTTGCTTCTTCATAAGATAATAGATCATTCTTATCGGTGTCTAACACTATGACATGTGCTTCTAGTTTGTAGTGAACTGGTTAACTCACAACCCTCCCACTACGACGTTGCACTGGGGTTTCTTTTATAGGAACTGTGATTTCTCTAGTTTTACGTTTATTAGTAGAATTGAACGTGGTTTGATCTCATCAGCCGCTAATTCCTTGAGAACTACTTTACTACGAGGTCTGTAGTTTTGCATATAGTCATGCTGAAAGAAGGTTGCATTTGTCGACGCAAACATCTTTTGATCATTGTAACTATAAAAGTACCCACCCAAGTCTCTGGAGCTAGCTTACGAATATGCATACCTCAGACAGTGAGTCTAACTTTCCAATCTTCGGTTTAAGAATGTGAGCTGGACACCCTTAGATACGAAAATGACGTGAACTAGGTTTGAAGCCATTACATAACTATAAAGGCGTCTTGCTTATAGACTTAGATGGTAATACATTCAAACTGTAAGCTGGCGTGTGTAGTGCATATCCCCAAAATGTAAGTGATAGTGATGAGTAGCTTAACATCGTCCTAACCATATCCAATAAGGTTCAGTTTCTCCTCCCTGCAACACCATTTGGTTGTGGTGTTCCAGGTGCTTGGAGTTGGGATAAGATTTCATACTCCAACAAATAATCTTTGAATTCTAAATCAAAGTAATCACCGCCTCGATCGGACCGAAGGGTTTTCAATGATTTACGTAATTGCTTTTCAGCATCAGCTTTGAAGTCCTTAAACTTAACAAAATTTTCAAACTTTCTTTGCATTAGGTAATTATAACCATATCTTGAGTAATCGTCAATAAAAGTGACGAAATACTTATACCCACCTCTAGCTTGTACATTGATCGGTCCAGAGACATCACTATGTACTTGCTCAAGTGGTTCCTTGGCTCTTTGGCCATTTTCTGTGAAAGGTCTCTTGATCATTTTATCCTCTAAAGAGGATTCACAAATAGGAAGAGTTCCAATATTTAGTTCTCTCAAAGTATCATGCCTTTTTAACTTGATTAACCCATCTAGATTAATATGTCTCAATCTAAGATGCCAAAGACATGCGTTATCATCATCGTGAGAAACTCTTTGTCGTTTGTTACTTTTAGATTTTGCTACTTTAAATAATTTAGAATTATTTAACGCGTGTTCAGTTAGTTTAAGGATATACAGTCCCGTTTATAACTTTTGCGTGACAAATATCAAATTCATTCTTAGAAACAATAAACTCTTTATTAATAAAAGAAACTTTAAATAATTGTTCTAGTAAAAATGAAAGAGAAATCAAATTTCTCAAAAATATAGGAATATATTAAACATCGTTCAAAACTAAATAATTATATCCAAAAAGTAAATGGAATGTCCCTAATGCTTTAACTGACACGAGCGCACCACTGTCAACCCTCAAAATGATCTCGCCATCAGCCAGCTCCTTTGACGAATCAAGCATCTGTAAAGAAGAACATACATGGTTAGTGACTCTTAAATCAAGTATCCAGGATGATAAATCATATTCCAATAAACAAGAATCAAGAACAAGTAAATCATATTTACCTTTCTTTTTTAGCTCAGAGAGAGACATATTACAGTTTCTCTTCCAATGACCTTCAACCCCACAGTGAAAACATTTTTCCTTGGGCTTGCTGTCTTTCTTGTTCTTCTTGTCTTTTGGAGATGTCTTAGCTATCTTCCCTTTCTTGTTCTTCATTTTGCCCTTTTCATTTACTTTCTTCTTCTTGTTACTTTTAACAGTGGAAGAAGGCATTTGCTTGACAACATTTGCCTCGTCCTTTTTGGTCATTGTAAGATTGAGTGACTCAAAAGCTTACAGTTCATTCAAAAATTGGGTCATGTTGAATTGTAACTTGTTCATAACATAGTTGGTCGTAAACGTAGAAAAAGTTGGTGTGAGTGATTCAAGTATAATGCTGACTTGAGTCCGCTCATCATTGGTCGCCCCATTTACTTCCGCCTCGTGCATTATGTTGATCATGTTCAAAACATGTTCTCACGCAGAAGTACCATTTCTCATATTAGTTGTCGTATAGCTCCAAATGACCTCATGACGACTTTGATCAGACTGCTGCCCAAACATTGCCTCTAGAGATTTCATAATCTACTTTTATGCTCAGAAGCATGTAGCACTTCGCCTTATTGTTTGATATGATCCAAGCATCATGTTTGTCCCTAACATTCTTAAGGGCATTAGCAGGGGGATCCTCTGAACATTATTCAATAAGAATGAACTTATGGCTCTCATAAATTAGCATCAAGTTCATATTTGATTTCCAACGTACGAAATTATCACCATTCAATTTTTCGAGAGCGAGTAAAGTAGTAACAGTGTTTCCCATGGTAGACATAATAATGATAACTAAAATTTAAAATATTCAAGATTTTATATATTTGATAAATATCTAGAATTCGAAAAGTAAACGTGATGCATCAATGTAACATAATAAATACACAAAATTTAACATTTATTAATCACGATAAACAACCCAATGATTAATGTGCTGTCTCAAGGTCTGTCAGATTAACCTCAGAATGTTTATGAGACATTCTCATCCTTATTGATTAAAACTTAAAATATCTCATATTTTCTCTTTTAACAATAAGGTATTGCTTGTTTGGTAAAGTCACAACTATCCACATGAACGCTAAATTGTGACTTTGTAAGTGTAACTCATTACTTCGGATTCCATGACTTGATTTAGAATAATGTTGTCTTAGGGTCGGTCAAAACTAAACTACATGTCAACTTTCTCCCACTCACTATTTTAGGATTATGTGGTTCCATTTTTATCTAATTAATTAATTCTACGTTAATTACTAGTTAAAATTATAACCCTATGAAAATTTAATAATCAGTTATTGCAATCTTATTGGTCTAATTATGTGAACTTAGATTAACTAATTAATTATATTCATCAAACTTTAATAAAACTCTTTTAGTAAAGTTAGTTATCCTAAAAGTTACTATAGCCTTTAGTGTGGTATGATTACCAAGTTGTAACTAATTAAAACCTAACAGTTTACTTGCAATTGATTTCATAAAATAATCTATATAAACATCTTAGGACTATCTTAATAAATCATACTTCTACTGATGAGATGTATGATTAAATAAATTTGAGTGAAATTTTCATAAATGTTATGTGATCGACAAATACATGGACATGTTATCAAACATAAAAATTAAAATAATTATTTAATAATTAAATAAAATAATAATGAACCGAGTGACTATTAGGTATTTCTAAATTACAACGATTGAAATAAAAAAATAAAATTACAGAGCGGACTTCAAGAATATATATTTTTCAAATATTGTCTTCTCCTCTTGATGTTCATCTTCTTATTCTCCAAGCGTTGAACAAAATTCTATTTAATTAAGAAAAAGTATTTTTCTTAAAATTAATTTCTATAATTATTCCTTTAAGGTAGTTGACTTTGACTTAATCAAATAAACACTTTATTTGATTTGGTCAAACTCGGTCAAATCCAATTAACCAATTAATTTCAAATTTTCATAAAATTAAAAATTAACAATTAATTTCTAATTATCATAAAATTAATAATTAATTTTTAATTTTCATAAAATTAATAATTAATAATTAATTTTAAAATTACATTAATTTTAAAATTTAAAAGAATAATTAATTTTAAAATTACACGAATTTTAAAATTTAAAAGAATAATTGATAAATTTAGGGTTATCATAAAAATCTACAGTGATTGGGTTGGTTGATATCGGGGTATGTACGAAACTTCCCTAAATGTGACAACAGTTGCTACTGACTACATGACTCTCATATCGCCGCCCTATCATCACCAGCCACCACTGTCGTTGCCAATCCCACTAGTGACAGCCACCGGCCACCGCAACTGGAATAATATTTTCGAGCATGAACAGTAAATTTTCCGATAACAGTAAATTTTCATCGTGAACGGTATTTTCCATGAACAATAAACTTTCATCGTGAACAGTAAATTCCTTCATTCGTCTCGTGCGTTATTCATCTTCTCGCGTTTAGAATAATTATAATAAAATGAAAAATAAATTACAAAAATTTCTACGCCTCAAAACGGCTTACATAAGATCTAAAAAAATTAAAAAGATCAAAACCTAACCCAATAATCACCATACAATTAACGATTCATTATTTTTCATACGTTCAAAAAACATAACCATCTATTAATTGATACATATCTCATATTATATGAATAATGCAAGAAAATCGACACAACATTTAACATATAAATATATGAAAACCTGGCTCTGATACCACTTGTTAGTCGTCGCGGCGCGTGCGCGACAGAAGCGTATGGTGCGTGACCATTTTAAAATTTAAATTTTTAATAAAAAGAAAATATTCTAATAAAAGAAAACGTGCAACACTACGATAACAAATTTTTTTTTATTGAAAACTCTTTTCAATCACCCAGGATCCGTTATATGTTTATATTTTAAATTAACATCATAAAAGGTTAGGAATCATATACCTCTGTAGTCTAAATCAAGCGTGCTCATGAAACCGATCGATTCTCCGTTCTCACAAAATCATTCAAACGATCAGCATACTCTGAGATCCAAATCAAGATCTTTCAAGTCAATCCTCCACACAATAGGACGTGTGTGCGCATGTAGAATATAACGAATACACTTTTTTCTGTCTCTAGATGTTCTCAACACATAAGATCTAGAGGTTTAACTACGAAGGACTTTTGTGAGACGATTCTTTAAAATAACGTGATGATGATTCTTTTAGAGATTTGATTAACTCTTAATTTTAGAAAAATTACTCATTGAGAATTGTGTTCTTCTTTCAACTCTTGATTGATGAACTGATTCTCAGATTGATTGATTGATGATCTGATTAACTCATTCAGCAACTTAGACCATCAAAATAATATATGTATATTTTTCTTGATAATGACGTATAAGATATTTTGGGATAATTGAAATAATATTTAATTATGAAATTTCCAATAGCAGTGGAACCCACTATTATTGTGGACAACTGCAGTGCCTCACGACACTACTACAGCAGTGCCTCACGACACTACTACTGTAGTGCCACACTAGTCCATGTCAATCTCTAATACCCAATTAGTGATTGACATGTGACAATTATTACGTATTAAATATTTATTTTAATCAAATTAAATATCTAGATATTTGTTAATTCAAAATTAACTTATCTGATTATTCCTATCAACTAAATTATTTATTATTTCATAAATAACAGATTTAGTTGATCCAATTTATTATTTAATTCGTAAACTAGAAATTTTGTCTCACTTATCGATAATTATATATATATATATATATATATATCTAATAAGTTTCGGTTTTTCCTCTCTGCAACCATTTTGCTAGGGTGCTCCAGGTTCTGTGAGTTGGGATAAGATTCAACACTCTAAAAAATAATCCTTGAATTCTAAATCCAAGTATTCACCGCCTCGATATCAAATCGAAGGTTTTTTTATTTACCTTATTTCTTTTTAGCCTCAGCTTTGAAGTCTTTAACCTTTCCAAAAGTTTCAAATTTTCTTTGCATCAGGTAAGTAAAACCAGATCTTTAGTAATCATCAATAAGAGTCATGAAATACCCATACCCATATCTAACTTGTACATTGATCAGTCCACAGACATCACTATGTACAAGCTCAAGTGGTTCATTGGCTCTTTGGCCCTTTCCTATGAAAGGCTTCTTGGTCATTTTACCCTCTAGACATGATTCACAAATAGGAAGAGTTCTAACATTTAGCTCTCCCAAAGAACCATGCTTTGTTAACATGTTTAACCTATCTGGATTAATATGTCCCAATCTAAGATGTCAAAGATATGTGTTATAATCATCGTGAGAAACTCTTCTTCGTTTGTTACTTTTAGGTTTTGCTACTTTAAATAATTCAAAATTATTTAACGTTCATTCACTCGGTTTAAGGATATACACTCCATTTAACGTTTGCATGGTGAATATCGAATCTATTCTTAAAAATAACAAACTCTTTATTAATAAAAGAAACTTTGAATAATTGTTCTTTCAAAAGTGAAACAGAAATCAAATTTCTCAAAAATCCAGGAATATAATAAATATCGTTCAAAACTAAATAATTATATCCAAAAAGTAAACGGATTGTCCTTAATGCTTTAGCTGACACAGCGCACCACTGCCAACTCTCAAAATGACCTCCCCATCAACCATCTCCCATGACGAATCAAGCATCTGTAAAGAAGAACATTCATGGTTAGTGGTTCATAAATCAAGTATCTAGGATGATAAATCATATTCCACTAAACAAGTATCAAGAACAAGTAAATCATATTTACCTTTCTTTTTCAGCTTGGAGAGATACTTGTTGCAGTTTCTCTTCCAATGATCTTCAACCCTATAGTGAAAACATTTTCCCTTGGGCTTGTTGTCTTTCTTATTCTTCTTGTCTTTTGGCGATGTCTTGGCTTTCTTCCCTTTCTTGTTCTTATTTTTTCTCTTTACATTGATCTTCTTCCTATTGTTACTTTTAACAGTGGAAAAGCTTTTTCTTGACAACATTTGCCCCCGCCCTCTTTGGTCATTCGAATGTTGAGTGACTTAAAAGTCTACAGTTCATTCAATAATTGGGTCATGTTGAATTGTAACTTGTTCATAACATAGTTGGTCGTGAACACATAAAAAGTTGGTGTGAGCTACTTAAGTATAATGCTAACTTGAGTCCACTCATCAATGGTCGCCCGATGTACTTCGTCTCGTGCATTATGTTGATCATGTTAAAAACATGTTCTCATATAGAAGTACCCTTTCTCATCTTAGTTATCATATAGCTCATAGTGACCTCATGACGACTTTGATCAGACTGCTTACCAAACATTTCCTGTAGGGATTTCATTATCTCATAGGCATTCTCCATGCTTTCATGCTTCAGTTCTTACCTTTATTTTCATTTATTCCCTTATGTCTTCCCATTATTTTCTAACTATGTGCATTTCATTTTACTTCCTTCTTATGCAGTAAAGAAAAATCCAAAGCCTTGTTCGACAACATTTGCCCTCGCCCTCTTTGGTCATTCTAAGGTTGAGTGACTCAAAAGTCTACGGTTCATTTAATAATTGGGTCATGTTGAATTGTAACTTGTTCATAACATAGTTGGTCGTGAACACAGAAAAAGTTGGTATGAGCGACTCAAGTATAATGCTAACTTGAGTCCGCTCATCAATGGTCGCCCGATGTACTTCTGCCTCGTGCATTAGGTTGATCATGTTCAAAATATGTTCTCACATAGAAGTACCCTTTCTCATCTTAGTTGTCATATAACTCCTAATGGCCTAATAACGACTTTGATCAGACTACTTACCAAACATTGCCGGTAGGGATTTCATAATCTCATAGGCATTCTCCATGCTTTCATGCTTCAGTTCTTACCTTTATTTTCATTTATTCGCTTATTCCTTCCCATTATTTTCTAACTATGTGCATTTCATTTTACTTCATTCTTCTGCAGTAAAGAAAAATCCAAAGCCTTGGTTGTCCAAAAAGTCTAAGGCAAAGCTTGCTGCTGCCTTTCACCTCCGAGTAGAAGAAAGAGATTGGAAAGTACTTATTGACCTTATCCCTTCTTCCATTTCAGCTCCTGGTTCTACTTCATATCTGTCTACATCTTCAACTCCAATTACTATTCCGGTTCTAGCACGTTCTTCATCAATTTTAACTCCCTCTTTTCATTTAGTTTCCAACCACTCTAGCTCTAGTTCTTCAGATCATCAATAATTATTTGATCGATCTACAGCTGGTATAAGAATGGGTAAAATATTGCGAAGCAAATTCATGGGTCTCGTTGAGAAAAGGACTCGTACTGACACCTCTAACTCTTCCCGTTTAGACTTGCGCCTGCCACTCCCATAGCTACTGATCCCATTCCAACTGTGTTCGTTGTATAGATCGAGGCTCCCTCGAGTTCTGACCCAGCTCCTCTTCTGACTCTGACTTCAACTTATGTTGTGCCCGCTGCCACTATAGGCATTCCTGCTACGGGGAATGCTTCAGGGTCTGTAGGTACTGCAGTTCCTCTACCTGCTCCGTGGAAGTTAAGGCGTGTTACTAATGTTCCCCTCTCGGAAACAGTTTACTTTTTGAACGATCATGCAGCTTCGCACATCATCATTCACGGAAGTCTCTTTCTGATAACGACATCTTGAGGAGGCTTCTGATCGGCGATCTTATGAGCAGACTAAGCCATGACTTGATGCGGGTAAGTTTTTCTCTTTCTCCTCTTCTTCTCAGAAGTTGTAGAATTTTCTTTGTTAGCTTATTTTTCTATCTTTTCTAGGCTACCATTCAACACAATGCTCTCTACAGCAAGAGCATGCCTTGATCCAACTCCAGAGAGAGCTTTCGTTGGTTAAATCTATAAATGCTCTCCTTCAAGCTGAGAAAGATCAGCTTGTGGCCAGGGAGATTGAGCTTCAAAAATCTTTGGAGAAGATGGATCACGATGCTAAGGCTGCTGCTGCCGAGGAGGGGAAGTTGGTGGAAGCCCTCGAAGCCGCAAAGAAGGCTTGGCTGAATTTGAAGTGGCAAGGGTTGAAGCTGAAAGGGCCAGAGATGTGACCATTGAGCGGGAAACGGCATCTGATGCGAATTACCAGGCTTTATTTGAGCAAGGAGAGCTTATGGTCTATAGTCTAGACTACATAGATGTAATGGAAAACCATCCCGCCATCTGCTGCCATTTCTGTTCCTGCTTCTGAGGAGGGTACCCCCGAGGGGGATCCTGAAGTTGTTGTAGTTTAGGCCTTGTTATATTTTTCTCTTTTTACTTCTCTTTTTCACTATATTTTTGCCTCATAATTAATGAAAAAGTTGTTTTGTTTAGCAACCTTACTTGATTCCTTCTTAGGTAGATTTTCCTCAACTGCATTTTTGAACATTTTCCTTTTTATCCTTTCCCCTCATTTTTCTAAGTGTTGAATAATTTTTAGACATCTTTCCTTTTAAGACTTCTTTCCCTTTCTTTTCAGATTTTCCTTTCTATTCAGACTTCTTTCTCTTCTTTTTAAAACTTCGTTCCTTTTCAAACGTCTTTCTCTTCTTTCCTTTTCTTTTCAGAACTTCCTTCCTTTCTGGTTTCCTTTAAAGGTTAGTGCTACAAACACTGTTCCTCATGGACTTAAGCTCTCAGTGAGCTCAGAAGCCTGTTTCCTTTAGAAAGCAGAAGCTTTCATGGACATAAGCTCTTGGTGAGCTCAGGAGCTCGTTTCTGTTTCCTTTAGAGGGTAAAAGATTTCATGGACATAAACTCTTAGTGAGCTCAGGAGCTCGTTTCCATTTTCTTCAGAATGTAAAAGATTTCATGGACATAAGCACTTGGTGAGCTCAAGGGCCCGCTTCTGTTTCCTGTAAAAAGCAAAAACTTTCATGGGCATACACTCTTGGTGAGTTCTAGGGCCCGTTTTAGTTTCTCTTAGAAATCAAAAGATTTCATTGACATAAGCACTTGGTGAACTCAAGAGCCTACTTTTATTTTTAAAAAAGAGATAATGAATACCAGATTTTTACGTGGAAAACCCTTAAGGGGAAAAAACCACGGATATAAATATTTTCACTATTTAAAAATAATTACACATAATATTTGCGTAAATCTAAGGCATTCCAAGGTTTGGGCAAGTCACTTCCATCATTCGTCATTAGGTAATAAGATCCGTTTCCTCCAGCTGTTTTGACTATGAAAGGTCCTTCCCAATTTGGTCCCAATTTTCCTTCCTTTGATTGAAAAATCTTTTTTAGCACAAGATCTCCCTCTTAGAATTAGCGTCGACTGACTCTTTTTTGGAAATACCTTCTCCTTTTTATTGTAATTGGCTATCCTTATTAGAACGGCTTCTCTTTTCTCTTCTAAAAAGTTCAAATTTTTTATCTTCCGTTCGGTGTTAATGACTTTGTTTATTTCTGATCTCATAGTGGGATATCTCATTTCCACTGGTATGATAGCTTCCACGCCAAATGTTAAAGAAAATGGCGTTTCTCTAGTCGACTCTCACGGTGTTGGTCGGTACGCCTAAAAAACTTATGGTCACTCTTCAACCCACTTCCCTTTGACAGCTTCTACTCATTTTTCAGATTCTCCAACATCGTTCTATTTGACCTTTCTGTCGGGCCCGTTACCTTGTGGGTACTGTAGAGTTGATAGTCTATTCTTTATTCGGAGATCATCACAAAATCTTTTCACCTGACTTTCCGTGAAGTGAGGCCCATTATCCGAGATAAGTACTTTAGCGATCACATACATGCATACAATGTTTTTCCATAAGAACTGCCTTAACTCCTCTTCCCACACTCTTGCTAATGCTTTCGATTTATCCACTTTGTAAAGTGGTTAGTCACCACTAATAAGAAACTTTTCTGAGCAGGAGCCATTGGAAATGGGCCAACCACATCAATTCCCCACTGCAAGTGTTTGTTATGCTCTGTTAGACATTTTTGGAATGGGAGAGTATCGTTGGCACTCGTCGCACTTCTTCACAAAGGATTTTGCTTCCTCTTGGATTATTGGCCAGTAGTACCATTCGTTCAACAACTTCTTGGCTAGATATCTCCCACCAAAATGTTTTTCACATATTCATTCGTGTACTTTTGTCATTACGTATTGTGCTTCCATTGGGGAAAGGCATTTGAGGTATGGGTCGGAGAATGATCTTCTATACACCTCCCTCTCGATCATGGTGTACCTAGCACTTCACTGTTGGAGCTTCTGAGCTTCCATCCTGTCGGTTGGGAGCTCCTGATTGAGTAGGTACTGCACTATAATTCTCCTTTAATCATTCGCATTATTTTCTGTTATGACCTCTGCTTGAATGGACATCTTTGCGCTTGGTTCACTCAAATATTCCACAATCACTACTCTTCTGAATGGAATTTAGGCTGACGACGCCAAGCTGGCTAATGCATCCGCCCTTGAATTTTTTGCTCTAGGTATTTGCGTAATCTCATGGTCTTTGAACAACTGCAATATTTCCTTGGAACTCTGTTAGTATTCTTCCATCCGGCTATCTTTTACGTTGTATTTTCCTACGATTTTGTTAGCAACTAACATTGAATTGAAAAATATTTTTAGTGTAGTTACCTTGAACTCAATCATGAGGCGCAGTCCAACAAACAATGCCTCATATTCTACTTCATTGTTGGACGCCTGGAAACTGAATGACAAAGCCTGTTCAAAAGTTTCTCCATATGGAGTCTAGACTACTACTCCTTCTCTGGCTCCACGATAATTCGATGCCCCGTCTACGCACAGAATCCAAGTGTCTTCTCCCTTTTCCTCCATCATAGGATCATGTTTTCTGTCATCATAAGAAAATTCTGCAATGAAGTCCGCTAGGACTTGAGCTTTTATGGAGGTACGAGGAGCATACCAAATGTCATATGTCCCAAGCTCTTTTTCCCACTTCACAAGTCTCCTAGTTATTTCAGGTGAGTGTAGTAAACTCTTTATTGAAAACTCCGTTACCACATTTATGGTGTGCCCCTAAAAATAGTGTCTGAGCTTCCTTGCAGCAACCATCAATCCGAGCACCACCTTCTCAATTTTCCTATATCTAGCTCCCGATGTTGCAAAGCTTTTTCTCATAAAGTAAATGGGATTTTGACACGCTTCTTCTGTTCTCACGATTGCTGAACTTATTGCGGTTTTTGAAACTGCAAGGTAAAGGGATGGTTTTTCTCCTGGTAAAGACTTTGAGAGTAGCGGTGGCGAAGTCAAATACTCTTTGAGTTTTTGTAAAGCATCTTCACATTCTTTATCCCACTAGTGTCTAGTATTCTTCTTCAGTTTGGCAAAGAACGGTCTGCACTTATCTGTTGTGTTGGACATGAATCTATTTAAAGCCGCAAACTTTCCTGTTAAGCTTTGGATCTCTTTTTTTATCTGTGGTGATTTCACGTTCATGATTGCTTTTAATTGATCTGGATTGATTTCAATTCCCTTACTATTCACCAGATGCCCTAGAAATTTTTCCGCTACCACTCCAAAAGTACACTTTTCCAGATTCAGCTTCATATTGCTTTCTCTCAAGGTAGAGAATGCTTCTTCCAGGTTACGAATATGATCTTCCCTTCTTTCTGCCTTGACAAGCATATCATCTACATATACTTCCATCGTCTTCCCGATCTGCCTCTCAATTATTTTATTAACCAATCTTTGGTATGTTGTCCATGCATTTTTTAGATCGAATGGCACTACAGTGTTGAAATATATTCCAAAATCAGTGATAAAGGATATTTTTTCCTGATATGAATGGAACACTTTCACTTGAGCATATCCGGAATAAACATCCATTAAACTCAGGAGCTCATCTCCGGATGTGGCATCTACCATTTGATCATATCTTGGCAATGGATAATTATCCTTTGGGCAGGCTTTACTTAGATCAGTAAATTCCACGCCTATTCTCCATTTTCCATTCTTTGTCTTTACCATCACAACATTTGCCAGCCACTCTAGTTAACTGACTTCTCTGATGAACCCTGCTTTGAGAAAATTTTCCACTTCTTCTTTTATTGCCTTTTTTTCTCTCAGGAGCGAAAGACCTCTTCTTATGTTAGATAGGTTTAATGAAATGATCAACATTCTATTTATGATAAATTATCGACTCGTCAATACCTGGCATTTTTGTAGTAGTGGTGGCAAAAATATCTACGTTCTTTCTAAGGAACTCGTAAGCTTTCATTTTTCTTCTTTAAACAGTACCGCTCCCACTGTGGTTACTTTCTCGTTCCTCAGGTCTACAGGTTTGGCCTTTGTTTTGGCTTCATACCTCGGGTTGCTCTCGCTCAGTTCATCCATATCTAATAGCTATTGTTCGCCTTTTTCATCTTCGCTCTCAAGAACATGAAGATCCTTCTTCTTTATGGAATCAAATGCTGACACTGTGCAACATCTAGCCGATGCTTTATCCCCTATATGGTCATACACCATCTAGGGATGAATATTTCAATGTCTGATAGTTGGTCGATTGAACAGTTCTCATCTTATGAATCCATGTTCTTCCCAGGATCACATTGTTGGGCGATCGTGTGTCAATGACCATAAAATCTGTGACGTGATTGAATGGGTTGGCCCGCATCAGGAGTAACAAAATGACTTTAGAATGCGCTACCATCCCATTGAACCCTATGAGTGGTTATCCTGGGCCATGTAGTTTCTGGGCGTTTATTACCATCTTCTCATGTGTTAAACAATGGAGTATGTTCACAACAATTCCATCATCAATCAGCACCCTCCGCAGCAAACAATTTTTAATCTGAATGATTATCACAAGAGCTTTATTGTGCCCATCATGTTTGTTGCTTTCTTCATAAAAAATAATCGGCAAGTTTCCAATTGCTTCCTCACGGTCAATATTTACTTCGAGGGTGGGCTTTTGCAATAGATTTTTCTTTCCTTCCTGGTTGTTTCTTCTGATTCCGTTATGGCGATGATGGTGTCCACTATTCTTAATGGTTCATATCCCTGGGGAATTGTTGCTTCTCATCCCTCATTGGTTGGTCCCGTCTTAGAACATACTCCTTCAAATGTCCCTCCTAGACGAGCTTCTCAATGTAGTCCTTTAGTTGGTAGCAATCCCAAGTTTCGTGACCAACACTTCGGTAAAGTGGCAATATTTATTCTTATCCTTTAGATTTAGCTCCTTTGTAATGGGATGGGGTCGTTCCAACCAAGGTTCATCTTTGATGACTTCAAGAATTTGATTTAGTAGGATAGTCAATGGGGTATATATTTTGTCCCTAGGGTGAATTCCTCCTGCTAGTCTTAGCCATTTCTCGAATTCACCTTGTTTCTCATATGTCTTCTTTTTAGAACATTCGGATCCATGCTTTCCCATTCTTGTGCTGTCGACATCCTCACGATGCTCTGGATTCCGTTGCTCAATCAATTTTGGATAACTCTTCTTTTCTTCCTCTATGGCTATGTACTTATGTGCTTGGAGGAAGGTTTCTACCAGGGTGAGGGGCTTATTCTTAGATAGATCTTTAAACAATTGAGAATTGAGATCTAGGTCACGCTTGAATGCCAATCTAGCCACACGGTCATCACAGTTTTCCACCTTGGCCATTTCATCTTTGAAACGATGTGTATATTCCCATAATGATTCTCATTTGTTAATCATAACCGTCATGAGGTGTTATGAATCTTCCATCATCATTCCGCAGGTGGAGTACTGCTCCAGAAAAATAGAAGACATCCTAGCAAAATTATCAATTGAGCAATGGGATAAAGAGTGGTACCACTTTAACGCATTTTTGTCCAGACTGGTTGGGAATATTCGACACATCATTTCATCCTCATGTTGATGAAGTGCCAGCACTTACTTCAAACGGTGAAGGTGGTCAACAATATCTGACTTTCCTTCGTAATACTTAAACTTGGGGGCTACAAATTTCTTTGGTACTGAAGCGGATAAGATTTCTGGGCATAGTAGGGAGCGAGTTAAAGTTTCCACATCAGCTATTCCACCCGCTCCTAGTTTCCTCATCTCGAGCATTTTTTGCTCCTACATAATTTCCCTTTAACATTACTCCACCCGCTCCGTGACTGGATGGACGGGCCAGCTCTCATCGATGATTCCTTTCCCTTTATCACACGAAGTGGCTTCAGAGTTATCATGACGGGCGCTGTCGCTTGCAACTGGTATTGGTTGCTACCGTGTCTGCTCCCTTTGCTCTTGGTTCTGATTTTCTGCTTCATGTTCCCGTGCAACAGTATTCTGGCTGACTTCCACTCTCGTTTCCACAATTTCCCGTTGCAATGTCACAATATTCCCTTGCACGTTCTGCCACGCGTTCCACGATGCTTAATGTTACAACTTTCCTTTTTCTTGCATCCCGTTCAGTATGGTCTGAATCATGCAGTGCTCATGTCGGTTGTGCGGATTGATCCGGGGGATTGGCACCAAGATTGGGGTCGTTTCTCGTGCAGCATGTGATCTAGTTCGAGGCATCTTCGATTATCTTCTTAAGTAAAAACTTTCAGGCTTTCAATGAAAGCACCAAAATATAAGGGAAAGTTTTCTCACACTAAAAAATAAGAATAATAAGAGAGAGAGAGAGAGAGAGAGAGAGAGAGAGAATTCTTAAGAACAAATATATATTTGCTTGAGTTTGTATTGAATGAATTGATATACAATTGGCCTTTATTTATAGGCTCTTGAATAGTTACAAGATTTAGCTAAATCCCTTTAAACCTGAGTAATCAACAAAATATACCTCCTAGATTAAGCTTATCTTACCAGACTAAGTTTATCTAATCTAGTAAATGATCAAGCTTAGTTTATCTTTATCAACAACTACTCAAATCTTAACCGTCAGATGGGACATTATGGGTCAACAATTCAGGTGAGTTTTCCCGATTGACCATGGTGGCAATCTGTTCTTTTCACTTCTAATTGGTCATGCTTGCTTATTTGGCTTCTCAAATGATTTTTACCTGTGCAGTCGTCTTCAAACAAAAACTCACATTTCTTCCACCATTATGTAGCTTGTCTTCACCATTTCCCTCAACCATATTCTTTTCCGTTTCTTCACCATGAATGACTCCCATCTTCACCATGTATTAAACTTTGGACGATAATATTGAAGAACTCAAACGGAAGGTGTTATTAAAATGTTGATGATAGTTTAGGGACCCAAGTAATGTTAGAATATGATATGTGTGGATCAATTAATGAGACATTGATCGAGGATATCTCACACTTATAGTTGTGTTATCATTATCCTTAATCATTTATGATAGGAATTTATTAAAATAATGTAATTAATTGGTCTTGATCATGTTTGATGTGAATTTCAATAAGTATTCATGCACCGTTCATGAGAAGTTAAATATCTTTTTTTTACTTTTAAAGGATTTTATTGAATAACAATTGAGTTATCATCGTACACAATTAATCAAACCGTCTAACAAGCTACGTTGACATGTTTGAATTCTCAGGTGAGATGCCTGAGCTACATGAAGTACTGTAACTAGTCAAATTGCAGTTATGCCCCTTCAAACATAACATTAAACTAACAAAACCCCATTTAAAGGAAAGATAGATAAACATAGGGGTATCATATATAAGTTAGTTATTAAAAAATAGAAGGAGCTAATAGAGTAATTGATAATAGTAGTTAGCTTTTGTAACCTATTATTATTACTAAAACAATATGAGTTAAGTCTGGTTAGCCTAACTGTTCAGTTAGTGAGTTAGTTACAATCTAATTGTATTTATTGATGGAGTTACAACTCACTTGAACATAAGAGACAATATTCAGTATTGTATTCTCTCTCTCTCTCTCTCTCTCTCTCTCTCTCTCTCTATATATTCCTTTCTCTTTGTCTTCTCTCTATCTTCCACATGGTATCAGAACTGTCAAAAGACTAACGTCTAAGTAGCTCTAATGGCGACAAATGCTTACTCAACCTCTGATTCTTCTACGACTTCTTCTTCAAATATCTCTCCTCATTCACATATTTTTCTTTTATCGAATATTTGTAACTTGATTTCTATTCGTCTTGACTCAACGAACTTCGTCATGTGAATATACCAGATCTCTGTGATTTTTAGCGCACACGCTCTTTTATGCTACATCGATGGTTCTCTACTCTGTCCAGAGAAATTTTTTCGCAACGATAAGGGAGAAGTCACTACCTTTATTAATCCAAGGTATGAGCTATGGAATATTCAAGATCAAACTCTCCTAACTCTGATTCATGCAACCCTATCTCCTCTAGCTCTTTCATGTGTCGTTGGATGTACTTCTACTAAATAAGTTTGGGATTCTCTTGAGAAACGATACTCTTCTTTTTATCATTCAAATGTCATACAACTGAAATCCGATCTCCAGACTATTACCAAGAAAGCTACTGAGAATATTGATAGCTATGTTCAAAGAATCAAGGATATCAAAGACAAGTTAGTTATTGTAACTCATCTCGTTGATGATGAGGATATCTTGATTTATACAATCAATGGTCTACCATCAGATTATAGTCCATTCCGAACTTCCATAAGGACATGTTCTACATCTTTATCTCTAGAAGAATTCCATGTTCTTCTCAAGGCAAAAGAGAAATCCATCGAAGATCATCACAAAGTCATTGCCCCAGTTTTCACTAATGGCTATGGTGACTTCTCAATCTAGGGGATTTTATCAATTAAAAAACATAGGTGGTAGATCTTACCAAAGAGGTGTCTTTTACAACAATAGATATCGTGGTTCTTAAAATAGAGGTCGTGGAGTTTCTTCATCACTTGAGCAAAATTAACAATTAAGTTAAAAAATTTCCCAGGAGTTTTAACTTCAAATTCAGGTTTCTTTGTTGGCTCAGTAAACAAAAATTCTAGTTTTTCTGGTGGGTCGGTTATTAAAAAAATGAACTGTTAAATTTGCTCCAAACCTAACCACAATGGTTTGGATTGCTATCACCAAATGGATTATGTATGTTAGGGGAGACATCCTCTAGTTCAATTGGCTACACTGACTGCTTCATTTTCTTCACCAACCACCTCTGCTCCATCTGTCAATTCCAACTCTTCTACCTGGATTACTGATACAAGGTGCAACATTCATTTAGCAAATGATTTGGCTAATCTGAACCTGTCAACGGATAATAATGGTGAAGATTGTATTGCTGTTGGGAATGGATATATAACTTCTTCATATCACACACAAGTCGTGGCTTGTTACCTACACCCTCTCAAACATTTTCTTTAGATCATATTCTTCATGTTCTGACAATTACATCTAATCTTCTTTCTGTCCATTTTTTTGTTTAAATAAGAATTGCTTATTCTAGTTTGATGCTCATTGGTTTGGTATCTAGGAAAAAACGAGGCAAATCCTTTTTCAAAGCCCGAGTGAGAATGAGCACTACCCTATTCCATCCTCTTTGTCAACTACTAGTTCAGCTCCCTCAACTTCTTCTGTTTCTACTGTAGCTTACACTAGTACAAATGTATCTAGTTCTATTTGTCATAATTTTTTAGGTCACCATTCATCTCATGTTCTTAGTCTACTTTTAAATAGAGTTGGCATAGAATTTACTTGTTCCAATACTGATTGTCTATATACAAGCTGTGTGCAAAGTAAAACGACAAAGTTTTCCTTTCCTTTATCTAATTCTTTATCTTTATTTCCTTCGCAAATTTTGTATAGTGATGTGTGAGATCACTCTCTTATAGTATCTGTTTATGGCTTGAGATATTATGATACGCTTATTGATGATATGTCTAAATATACTTGGTTCTTTCCCATTACTCAAAAATTAGTTGTTTTTATTATCTTTCAAAAGTTTCAACCATTTTCCAAAAGTCTACTATCCCATAAAATTAAAATCTTTAGAACAAATGGGGGTATATACTGGCCATACCTTTAAATCTTACCTTGAAATCAAGGCTTTTCTCCACCAAAAGTCATGTTCCTACACTCTTGATCAAAATGGAGTTGTAGAGAGGAAACATCGACATATTATGGAAACTGCATTAGCTTTACTTCATTAATCCTCTGTCCCTCTATCTTTCTAGCATTTTCTTTTTCCACTGTTGTGTTCTTAGTCAACATATTGCCTTTAACTTATTTAGGCAACCAATTTCATTTTCAGAAGTTATTTGGTTATATTCCTAATTATACTAGGGTTAAAATCTTCGGTTGTGCATGTTATCCTTTTTTAAAGCCCTATAATAAGCATAAACTTGAGCCTAAGACTTCTCAATGTGTCTTTTTAGGTTATACCTTAGAGTATAAAAGATATATCTGTTACAATATTGCATCTGAGAAAACCTATATTTCTAGGCATGTTGTATTTAATGAATATGTTTTTCCCTTTTCTTTTTCATCTCTCTCCTTGCCATCTGTGACTTATTCTACTCAAGCCTACTCTTCACCCTTTTTTACCTTTTATAATTAACTCTTTTCTTCTTCGTACACTCCATCTCCTCCTCCTTCTACGTCAAGTATATCTCAACCATACTCTACTTTCTCTAACTCTTCTGATCACCCTGCTATTGATTTTCCTACCCTTATACAACCACTGCCAGTGATTTGTCATGGTATCAGTAATGCTCATCCCATGCAAACAAGAAGTAAATCAAGAATTCATAAAAAGAAAGTGTACTCTAGAACTATATCTGTAGGATCTAACTTTATACATTTATGTTGCCTCCAAATCTTAACCATCTTCATTCATTGTTGCCTCCAAAGTCACTGACTGGAGAGAAGCTATGTCAGAGATATTTCTTGGTCTGCAACAACAAGGTACTTGGTCTTTGCAACCTCTTCCTCTAAATAAGAAACATTTAGTCTGGTTGTTAAACAGACCACTGTTAGAATTATTTTTGCCTTAGCTGTCCTTTTCAATTGGCTGCTTCGTCAGTTAGATGTTAAAAATACATTTCTTCATGACCAACTAGAGGAAGAAGTGTAAATGACACAACCTCAAGGTTTCACTGATCCACAATTTCCTATTTATGTGTGTCATTCATATAAATCCTTGTATGGCCTAAAACAGAATCCTCGTGCTTGGTTTGAATGCTTCACCTCTCACTTATGCACACTTGGTTTTTCTGGCTCCTTTGCTGATAGCTCACTGTTTATCAGACCTGTTGGTAAATCTATCACCTACTTACTACTTTACGTTGATGACATTATAATCACATGAACTAGCTCTCATGATATTCATTCTTTAATTGTTCAGCTACAATCTTCTTTTGAAATTACTTATTTAGGAGCTGCTAAATATTTTCTAGGTTTAGAAGTAACTCGAACAGCTGACGCAATTTTTATGAATCGAAAGAAGTATATTCAAGTCTCATTTGCTAAATTTTGGATGCATGATGCAAAACCATGGAAGTCTCATTGATCATTAGTGAGAGTGTGCATGAATTGGCATACTTTATTCACAACATATGAGATGAGATGTTAGGTTGTGTAAAAATGACATATTGAAGGTTGCTAACCATATTTGGATCAATAGCAACATATGTAAGAGGACTGCTAGTATGCCTATATAGAGTATCCTTAGGAGAGCGAGCTAGAGTGCTCGCCAGAAATCTCTTTTTACATTTGATACCTAGTTAGGTATTCCTGCTCTAGCTAGATCCTTAATCCCGTTTGGCAAGCTAGAGGGCTCGATATACATCTCTTTAATCCTGACTGGTGAGCTAGACTGCCACACCAGTAATAACTTTTTAATCACGATTGATGAGCTAGATTGCCACATCTGTCATCACTTTTTAATCGTTACTAGTGAGCTAAATTACCACACCAGTCACTTTTTTATCCGGACTGCTGAGTTAGATTGTCACACCAGTCATCGCTTTTTAACCCCGACTAATGAGCTAGATTGCCACGTCAGTCATCACTTTTTAATCTCGACTCGAGAGCTATATTACCACACCAGTAATCGCTTTTTAATCTTGACTAGTGAGCTAGATTACCACACCAATAGTCATTTTTTAATCTCGACTAGTGAGCTAGATTGACACACCATTCATCTCTTTTTAATCCTGACACGTGAGGTAGATTGTCATACTAGTCATCAATTTTTAATCCCAACTGGTGAGCTAGATTGTCATACCAATCATCACTTTTTAATCCTGACTGGTGAGCTAGATTGTCACACTAGTCATCACTTTTTAATCTCTACTAGTGAGTTAGATTGCCACACTAGTCATCACTTTTTAATCCTTCGTCACATTTTATGGAAGAGTCAGTCCTTTTGTTTGAAGAATGTTGCTTGGTACACACGACTTATGAATGCCCGTTATACTTGGTGTTGCTCATTTAAAAGTGAGATAATTTCTTCTGCTCTAAATTAGGGAGGGCCGAGGTGGAGCATCGAAGATTTCCAGGTGTCTTTCTTCCCAAGCAACTACCTCCCATGCCTTATTGAGACCTAGTGCACCTCCCCTTCTGAACCTCATCTTTCTCCCTTGATAGGAACACCATGTGCTCCCCATTTTTACTTAGAAGTAAGTGTCGATTCGCCTTGAACTACCTTCTTCGTTCATTCCGGCGGGTAATTAATTGATTCCTATGGTCTTTCAAGTTATTCTCCGGATTGCTCTCTGGGCAGTTTAGTGATCACGGGCTCCTCTATTACTTCGAGTTCATCCGCCTCATACGAGTGCCAAGGAGGAGCATACCCACGTGTTCCACCATTAAAACTTGGTTCCTCCAAAGGTTGGTGTAAAAAGGCTTGACTACCCTCATTTTTTTATAGGGGCCTCGGGCTGAGCTTAGTTTGTGAGCTCATGTACCGATTTTCACACGATCCACATCCTTCCATTTCACACGAGGTGGATGCATCAGTCGGGAGCTGCGTTGCCTAGATTTGTGAAACATGGCTCAAATGCATTATGTCGTCGAGAAGGGCATTTGGTGAAGGATTGATGCAAGGCTCTGTATTTTAACTCAGAATGACCCCAGGCCCGTTTATCTATATAACGTAGCTTTCATTTACGTGGGAGCCTCGTAAAATGGTTGGTGGCCAAAAGGACACCAAGGAGTTGGAGGGAGGGTGGCCTACCAATATTTTCCTCCGTCTTTCGTAGCTGCTCACATATTGGCCCCAGAAGGTCCTTTACGGGTCTCTTCCTTCGTTCGTTCTTCGGCATCCATGTTCTCCTCCTTTGTCTGATGATATGGTGAGTGGTCGTAAGCACACCCGGGGTAGTTTATACTATCCCTTCGAACCCTTCTCAATATGCCGCTCCTTCCTTTGTCTTCTTGGGATGACCGCAACCAGAACCTCTACCATTAAGAAGGAGCTTGGCCATCCGTAGCTTGATTTTGATTCGGTCCTCATTTCCTCAAGAGGTGGCAGTTTCTTCGAGTCAAGGTGTTGTCCTGCCCTTTCCCGAATAGTCTTCCCCCTAGGTTCCACGAATGATTGATGACTCTGATTGTGAGACTTTAAGTTACGGGGATGGTCATTCCCATGTAAGATACTGCTACTATTTGAACGACGACCAACATATCTTTCCACCCTCTCTTGGTTACCACAGAGGTTACATCATGAAGGCATATGACTATTCTCTTGGAAAGGAGAATGGTGGATCCCCCCCCCCCCCCCCCCCCCCCCCNNCCCCCCCCCCCCCCCCGCCCTGGACTTCACCGGCGTGGGGTGCCAGACTCATCCTCTCCTTGTGGTAGAGAAAGGGTTTCAAGTGCTTTGAATTGGAATGATTTTATCGTAGTCCTCATAGAAGACACCAACTGTTGATGCCGAAAATCACAACATTACTAATACTTGTCTTCCTTGCTAGGTATGATCGTCCTTCTGGCCAGAGATCTACAAAACACAAATAGAAAGCCCGGCGACAAGGAGAACCGAGGGTGGTTGCGTCGCTTAAGGTCCTTTGATGCATAAGTCAATATCCTAGCATTATTTTGACATAGTTTCCTTAGGGGGAAAAATGGCATACATCTATCTCGAGTAGACGAGAGTATTTGTACCTGAGGCCCTGCTGGAGAAGTGTGTTGAGGAAGCCTCAAGAGCGTGCTGGGGAAGCTTCCCGGGACATGATGTATGTCCTTAATTGGATGAGAGTGCGGCAACATTTGACGTAAAGCGACATGCATTAAATGTTGATGTTCTTTCAAGGTGACCGGACGTGGGCTAATCTAGCACTTTACTGTGGTGATTGGACTCGTGGGGTGTTCAAGCATATGGAAAGCTACCACCTAGGATACCCTGGTACTCGGGGTTATTCGAGCTTTCTTCGTGAGCTTCATCCTTTCTGCATTCATGTGCTAAGGTTTGTGCGACCCGAACTCCCTCCGGACTAACCATGCGAGGTCGATTCCTCTCCTTTGAAACTTTCCTTAGTCACAAACTTGTTTGATGCGACGTGACATGTGTCATCACGTCATTGATGGTCAGTGAAACAGCCATAACGTCATCCACTACATTCAGCAAACTATTACCGAGCTTTACAAATCTATCATGTAGACCATAAGAATTTTCTTCATCTAGCTTCTACTATTTGACCTTTTAGTGAACTTTCATTAACATACCCCAAAAATATTTTATTTTTCCTTTACACACTTCCCCATTAGTCTTATTCACACTAATCGTTCTACTTTTATTAACCTTTATGACTATCATAAACTGCTAACCACACCAACGAGATCTTTGATACTACTTGTTAGGATTGGGAGACATAAGCTTTGATACCACTTGTTGGGTGTTATTGGGAATTTTGAATCTCAAAAGTAAGCTTGAGAGGTGAGAGTTTCTCTCACACTTATAAACTGGCTATCAGTCCATATCGCAACCGATGTGGGTAACCCCAACAATCTCCCTCTCACCATCGGGTCCTAAATCTGAGAATCGTCGTCTTATTTCACCCGGATTCACCACCATCAGGCATGAGTCTAATAACTATCAAATCAATTCACTCTAATTCACCACACATCGGGCCATGAGTGTTAGGTGGTGGGGATGACTCACTTAACTCAAATTCACTATATATTGGGTCATGAGTTAGAGTGTCAATGACTTACTTAACCTGAATTGGACTTTAGACTTGTTGTTAAATGTGGATCTGGCTTTGTCACTAGTGTTGGATGTTATTGGTCATTCTTAACTCTAAAAACATGCGACAGTTTGATTTCATAGCCTTTTGGACTATGATGTGAGTAACCTCAACCATCTCTCCATCACACATCAAACTCTAAGTTAGTTAATCGCTAACTCATTTCACTTTGGATCTCCTCTATCAACAAAAGTTTTTCAATAACCTTAGTTGGCTTAGCTAGTGATTTGTCACCATGTGTTTTTCTGGCTTATCAGTAATACATTCAGCCGCTTAACCATCTTCAGTAGTGTTATCAACACCATTCACTATAGATGTAAGAAGTGGATCTCAATCAATCAATTATATGAAATAGATTGAGGCTTCTTAACTGTTTCTAAAACTTTAACAGATCGATCTTTGAGGATTAACATCTCAAATTTTGACCCTCTTTCTTCTCGATCGGTCCTAAGTCGCTAGTGGGATTATCATCCACTACATTCACCAAACTCTTGGTGAGCATTACAAACACATGAGCTTTCATTAAGCTTACCAAGAGATAATAATATCTATTGTTTTCTTTACGCACTTTCTCATTAGTCTTATTCACACTAATCATTTGACTTGATTAACCTTCAAGACTACCCTGAACTGCTAATCACATTAACCATGTTATGATATCACTTTTTGATATTTTTACCCTAAATATCTAATTATTTACTATTACATAATCGATAACTCAATTATTAATACCATAATAGATACACCAAGAAAAAAATATAAACCAAATATATAGGAATGCTTAATCTGAAAATTGATAAAGTTATTCCCTTAGTCCAAACGAGGCTATGGTAGATTACTGAGCTAAGAAAGTCAATAAAGTTATTTGGGAGAAGCCATCAGTCAATTTATGGTCGTTATAATTATTGAGATGTTAGGACGTGTAAAAATGACATTTTGAAGGTTGCCAACAATCTTTCAATAAGCAGCAACATCTGTAAGAGGACATTTGATATCTATGTAGAGTATCCTTAGGAGAGCGAGCTAGAGTGCTCGACAAAACTCTCTTTTTATATTTGATATCTAGCCAGACATTCCTACTCTAGCTAGATCCTTAATCCCGTTGGGCAAGTTAGAGGGCTCGATATACATCTCTTTTTAATCCTAACTGGTAAGCTAGTTTACCACACCAGTAATAACTTTTTAATCTTGACTGGTGAGCTAGATTGTCACATCAGTCATCATTCTTTAATCCTCACTGGTGAGCTAGATTACCACACTTGTCATCACTTTTTCATCCCGACTGGTGAGCTAGATTGTCACACCAGTCATCACTTTTAATTCTGACTAGTGAGCTAGATTGTCATGCCAGTCAACACTTTTTTAATCTCGACTGGTGAGTTATATTGCCACACCATTCATCACTTTTTAATCCTGCCTGGTGAGCTAGATTGCCACATCAGTAGTCACTTTTTAATCTGGACTAGTGAGCTAGATTAGCACACCAATCATCGCTTTTTAATCCCAACTGGTGAGGTAGATTGTCACACTAGTCATCACTTTTTAATCTCGACTGGTGAGCTAGATTGTCATACCAGTCATCATTTTTTAATCCCGACTGGTGAGCTAGATTGTCACCTTAGTCATCACTTTTTAATCCTTCGTCACATTTTATTGAAGAGTCAGTCATTTTGTTTGATGAATGTTGCTTGGTACACACAGCTTATCAATGCGCGCCATACTTGTTGTTAGTCATTTAAAAATGAGATCATTTCTTCTGCTCTGACTTAAAGAGGGTCGAGGTGGAGCACCGAAGATTACCAGCTCTCTTGCTACCTAAGCTACCGCCTCACATGCCTTATTGAGACCTAGTGCACCTCCCCTTTTGAACCACATCTTTCTTCCTTGGTAGGAACACCCTGTGCTCCACATTTTTGCTCAGGAGTAAGTGTCGATTCGCCTTGAACTACCTTCTTCGTCCACCCCGGCGGGTAAGTAATTAATTCCTATGATCTTTCAAGTTCTTCTCTAGACTGCTCTCTGGGCAGTTCACTGATCATAGGCTCCTCTGTTCCTGTGGGTTCATCTGCCTCATGCGAGTGCAATGAGGAGAATTCCTGCGTGGAATTAAAACTTGATTCCTCCAAAGGTTGGTGTAAAAAGGCTTGACTACCCTCATTTTTTTATAGGGGCCTCGGGCTGAGCTTAGTTTGTGAGTTCATGTACCGATTTTCACATGATCCACATCCTTCCATTTCACCCGAGGTGGATGCATCAGTCGGGAGCTGTATAGCCCAGATTCGTTAAACATGGCTCACATCCATTATTTTATCGAGAAGGGCATGTGGTGAAGGATTGATGCATGGCTCTATATTTTAACTGAGAATGACCCTAGGCCCGTTTATCTGTATAGCGCAACTTTCGTTTACGCGGGAGCCTTGTAAAATGGTTGGTGGCCAAAAGGACACCAAGGAGTTGGACGGAGGTGGCCTACCAATATTTTCCTCCGTCTTTCGTAGCTACTTGCATATTACCCCCGGAAGGTCCTTTCCAGGTCTCTTCCTTCGTTTGTTCTTTGACATCCATGTTCTCATCCTCTGTCTGGTGACATGGTGAGTGGCCGTAAGCACACCCGAGGTAGTTTTATGGAGTGCTCTTCCTTCGAACCCTTCTCAATATGCCACTCCTTCCTTTATCTTCTTGGGATGACCCTAACCAAAATCTCCATCATTAAGGGGGAGCTTGGCCATCCGAATCTTGATTTCGATTTGGTCCTGGTTTCTTCAAGAGGTGACAGTTTCTTCGAGTCAAGGTGTTGTCCCTCCCTTTCCCGAATAGTCTTCCCCATAGGTTCTGCGAGTGCATGATGACTCTGAGTGCGAGCCTTTAAGTTGTGGGGGAGGATCATTCACGTGCAAGAGACCGCTACTATTTGAGCGACGATCAACATATCTTTCCTCCCTCTCATGGTTACCTAAGAGGTTACGACCTTCGTATTCTTCTTCCTCCATCATGTAACCATCATGATGGCATATGGTTCTTCTCTCTGCAAGGAGGATGGTGGATCCCTCCCTCCCCCCTTGGAATTCACCGGCGTATGGTGACAAACTCATCCTCTCCTTATGGTAGAGAAAGGGTTTCAAGTGCTTTGAATTGAGATCATTTTATTGTCATCTCACAGAAGACACCAACTGTTGATGCCAAAAATCACAACATTACTGATACTTATCTTCCTTGATAGGTATGATCTTCCTTCTAGCCAGAGATCTGCAAAACACAAATAAAGACCTGAAGATGAGGAGAACCGGGGGTGGTTTCCTTGCCTAAGGGCCTCAGATGCCTAAGTTAATATCCTAGCATTATTTTGACATAGTTTTCTTAGGGGAGAAAATGGCATGTATCTCTCTCAAGTAGACGAGAGTATTTATACCTTAGGTTCTGCTGGAGGAAGTGTGTTGAGAAAGCCTTAGGAGCGTACTGGGGAAGCTTCCCGGGACATGATGTATGTCCTTCATTGGACGGGAGTGCGGCGACATTTGACATAAAGCGACATGCATTAAATGTTGATGCTATTTCAAAATGACCGGACAGGGGCTAATCTGACATTCTACCGCGATGATTGGACTCGTGTGGTGTTCTGGCCTAAGAGAAGGTACCACCTAGGATATCACTTTCGGCGGATAATGATGACCCTGGTACTCGGGGTTACAAGGTTATCCGAGCTTTCTTCACGAGCGTCATCCTTGCTGTCATTCATGTGCTAAGGTTTTTGTTACCCGAGCTCCCTTGAGACTGACTGTGCAAGGTCGATTCCTCTCCTTTGAAACTTTCCTTAGCACAAACTTGTTTGATGTGATGTGACACGTGTCATCACTTTATTAATGGTCGACGAAATACCCATAACATCATCCACTACATTCAGCAAACTCTTATCGAGCTTTACAAATAGGTAAAGTAGACCATAGTCGTTTTCTTCATCTAGCTTCTACTATTTAACCTTTTAGTGAACTTTCATCAACATACACCAATAATATTTTATTTTTCCTTTACACACTTCCCCATTAGTCTTATTCACACTAATCATTCTACTTGTATTAACCTTTATGACCACCTTAAACTGCTAACCACATCAACCAGACTCTGATACTACTTGTTAGGATTGGGAGGCATAAGCTTTGATACCATTTTTTGGGTGTTATTGGGCATTTTCAATCTCAGAAGCAAGCTTGAGAGGTGAGAGTTTATCTCACACTTATCCATTTCACAACCGATGTGGGTAACCCTAACAATCTCCCTTTCGCACATCGGGTCCTAAATTTGAGAATCATCGACTTATTTCACCCGGATTCACCACCATCAGACATGAGTCTGATAACCGTCGACTCAGTTAACCTAAATTCACCGCACATCGGGCCATCAGTCTAGGGGGGATGACTCACTTAACTTTAACTCACTATATATTGTGTCATGAGTTAGAGTGTCAACGGCTTACTTAACCCGGATTGGACTTTAGACTTGTTGTTAAACGTGGATCTGAATTTGTCGCTAATGTTGGATGTTATTGGTCATTCTTAACTCTAAAAACTAGTTTGAAAGGTGATACTTTCCTACCACAAAGGATGTGGGTAACCTCAATCATCTCTTCATCACACATCAAACTATGAGTTAGTTAATCGCTAACTCATTTCACTTTAGATCTCCTCTATCAGCAGAAGTTTTTACATAACCTCAGTTGGCTTAACTAGTGATTTGTCACCATGTGTTTTTCTGTCTTATCAATAATATATTCAGCCGCTTAACCATCTTTAATAGCGTTATCATCACCATTCATTATAGATGTAAGAAGTCGATCTCAATCAATCAATTATATGAAATTGGTTGAGGCTTCTCAACTGTTTCTAAAACTTTAACAGTTCGATCTTCAAGGATTAACATCTCAATTTTTGATGATCTTTCTTCTCAACTGGCCCCAACTCGCTAGTGGGATTGTCATCCACTACATTCGCCAAACTCTTGGTGAGCATTATAAACACATGAGCATATTTGTCTTCATCTAGCTTTCATCATTGACCATTTGGTGAGCTTTCATTAAGCTGACCAAGAGATAATAATATCTATTATTTTTCTTTAGGCACTTTCTCATTAGTCTTATTTACACTAATCATTCGACTTGATTAGCCTTCAAGATTATCCTGAACTACTAATCACATTAATCATGTTCTGATATCATTTTTTTATGATTTTTATCCTAAATATTTAATTATTTACTATTACATAATCGGTAACTCAATTATTAATATTAGAGTAAATATGCCAAACAAAAATATAAACCAAATATATAGGAATGCTTAATCTAAAAATCGATAAAGTTATTCCCTCTGTCCAAACGAGGCTAGGGTAGATTATTGAGCTAAGAAAGTCAATAAAGTTGTTTGGATGAAGCCTTCAGTCAAATTATGGTCGCTATAATTAAAATGATGTACAAGGGGGAGGTGATGACAAGAAAGAGTTGTATCGAAAATCTTACAAAAAGATTCATCTCTATCTTTTCTAGTTTGTCCTTCTTCACAAATTGTATCATCATCACTGTCCACTTCTTAATCCTTCCTTTGTCACCCTTCCTTTCATTAATGATTAGGATATGCTATTGACTATTTCTTTTTTTTTTTCTTTTTCGTAAGACACAAAATTACATGGGATTTGGGATGAAATGAGTCAGATTCAGTCTCATGTGTATGAGATATTTCATATGTACCCGTACTAATAAAAAAATTTTATACTCAATTTCATGATTTATTTAGATTCCAATTTCATCATCATAATAAATACATGTGACAGTTTCATATTAAAATCTAGCCACTTTCAAAAGAAATATAGAAAATAAAATCTATTGTTTAATACTTTATTTTTGCTAATATGGAAAATTCTCAGCAACTTCTAGGAGAGACAAGGAAAGCTCTTTGGGTGTGGAAAGCATGGGCATATGATCAGCTCCGGCAATCAACTTGACCTCATTGGTTAGGCTGTTCTCAATCATCCATTGCTGAAAATCTTCCTTCAAACAATCGTCTTGTTTGCACAAAATGAAAATTCTTTTTATTGATCCGAATTTCTCTTTACTTAGCAGATTCTCCTTTGCGAAGTCCTCTACCAACAACCTATTTGGCCTTATCAACATCTTGGACAGTTCCACATCCTACAATTAATTTCAAAACGATGACGTTTACACATATAATTAAAAGTTATTTCAGATATTATTATCCGAAAATGCTTATATATACATATGTGTGTTTCAAAGTACTCTAGATAAAAAAACCATTTTCCGTGAAGCATCTATCAAGTATGTTTTTAATATTATTATAATTAACATAAAGGAAAAGTGCTAAAAAAGTACTAAAATTTTCAAAATTTATCAAATAAATTAGTTTGAAGTACAAAGTAATTTAATTTTGATTAAAGTAACTGACCTCCACTTGGCAACGTTGGTAGAGTTTAGTTGATAGGAGATTAGGTCCAAACAGAGCTGCAGTTGGTAAATTTTCAGTCCCATTGTCATACCAAAACTTCGAATCCAATAAGGATTCCTTTGGGGTTCTTCGAAAGAACTACCATCATCAACAACCAAAAAAACAGAACAAATGAAACAATTTTAGCCACAAATATTGAAAGTACAAGGATTAAATAGAAATAAAATAAGGAGTAAGTTGAAATTCGATATAATTATAGGGACTAAAAATACCCGTAACAAAATTTACTATCAAATTGGGGTAAATGATAGAATTGAATTGTGTACCTCTTGAACCAGAGTTGCCGGAGGAGATATGTAATTAGGCATGAAGGCAGTGACATATACAGCTACTAAGATCTTTTCAGGGAAATCCTCCATGGCAAGTGAGATGGCTAAACCACCATAGCTATGAGCAACCAAAATCACTCTCTCATTTTGAGGAATTAAAGCTAAGAACTCCATTAATGGCTGCACATAATCAGAAGTTGAAGATATCTCTTCCAATTTTCTTGGGTTAATTCCACAGCCACCAAGATCTAAGGCACTCACTTGATGACCAGCTGATTTCAGTAGATTTACAAGCTTGTACCAACACCATGCTCCATGGCAAATTCCATGTACTAGTACAAAGTGCTTAGCTTTCTCCATTCTCTTTTGTTTTTGTTGTGTGTCTTGTGCAGCTCAAATATCCACTTACTTTTCTTAGTATATAATAGCACTGTTGTTGTTGATACATTGCAGGAGGGTTTGAATTATGTAGAGACTTGATTTAATAGAATTTCAGTGAGCCTATTTTTATTTTTCAATTTTTTTTATAATCTTAAGTGATTTAACGAGAATTTGATGTGAATTAATTGACACTCGAGCACAAATCAAAGGTGGTCTAATTGTGCTCAAATTGCTATGAATTATAAGGTGGTTCTAGACTAACCAAATATTAATGAGATTTATTTGATCAAATGTGAGTTGTCAATCTATCATAAATGGGTATATTGACATATAAAACTCAGAACTTGATTTTTTTTAAATCTTAATAATTGGTGACTGAATCTATAATTAATTGGTGACATCTAACAATAATTTTAGAATAAATATATTATAAACTAAGTTTTAACTTGTTAAGTGATATATTATTGGCATGTTATCACTCATTTTTTCAAACTAACCTATATAAATAAGCCTATCACTTAATTAATTAAACTTCACATATAATTTGATCATAGAATTATTTGACATCTAACTCGGACAAATAAATTTTGTAAAAAACTGAGTTAGTTTACGACTATTCTAATTTAGTAATTTATATGGTAAATTAATTGCCGTTTAATTGATGCATAAGACAGATCACGTGTATATGACTAATACTGGATAAGTAAATATCGATTTACATCACATTCACCCAGCTTTCACATCGAAGAGTTTAATTCAGACAGGATAAAAATATCGGATCAGCAAGATGAGTGAGAGTCATAATCAGCCAGCTGTCAAAGACTCAAAATTGACCTCTATCACTGTCATGGGGATGAGGATTCTCTGCCCTTGGAGTTCACCTGCAGAAAAGAGGTTAATCTTAACAGTTTAATAGATTAGGACGGCTGTGATGAAATATTAGAAAATTATCTTTTCCTCTTTGGCATGATCTGAACTGTCCAGATCTGATCGGACGGTTCACAATCATACAACTGCGTGTAAGGCCAAACAATCCTAATTGGTAGACTTCTACCTCCAATAATATTGAAAGCACGACACATTGGTATCAAACTAAAAGATTCCAGTTACCTCCATGATTAAAACAAAATGTAAGGAGAATTGCGATCACCCAGCTATCTGCCTCTGCGGTGACAAGCATCATATGTGTGCTCTTAAGTCTTGACTGAGAAGGCACCATTTGGTGCAAATGACTCATATATAAATAAGTGAAATTTTAAGTCTTTGAAATTCAAATAACTTGATATTTTGTTAAAAAAAATTCTATATTTGTTTAAAGAAGTTTTTGTTAGATTTGAGGCTTTAAAATATTTTAGAATAAATAAGAAAGTAAAATATTCTTACTGACAAAAGGCTTATATATATATATATATATATATAGCTAAGTTAACTTGCATTGCTTTGAAATTATAATAACTTGAATATTTTGTAACAAAAACTTTATATTTTTAATTCAACTTTGTATTTCTAAGTGTCCGTTTGATATGGGTTAAGTACGAATGTCGGAAAAGTTAATTTACTGAAAACGTTTAAATGATAATATTAGATAACAATATATTAAGATTACCATATTTGGTAACACATGGTAAAATAAAAAAAGTTATTAAAAAATATGATTTCATTATTTAATATGTAGGATACTTGGGTAAAGTTATGTGAGAAACTTTGATAAAATTATTGAAAAATTTATATAAATTATATGAAAATAATAAAATTATTTATTATTTATAGTTCTTTTTTTACCAACTCTTAATTTGTTGTCAATGATTATATATAAATTCTAATACATTCTAATAAATATTTTATTAACCCATCAATAAAATTAAATCAACTATTTTTCTCTTACTACGCCAAAAACTGAAACAATTTTTTTACTTACACCGTATAAATAAATTTAATGACAAATTGTTCAAAATTACATAACAAAATTGTATACAGGTTCTCTACTAACAAAACAACTACTAGAAAATCTTATAATTCATGTCGTGTTTGATTAAATTTTATCTGATATCAAAAATTAATTATCATATAATTTTCCTCTTTTATATATAAAATAAATATGATATAAGTAACTGTCATTTATATTAACACATTAAAAATTTTAATAATATATAACAGTTTGCCCATTACATATACTTTTCTTCAGTAGATATGTATATCATGATTATCAATATCATTCTGCTCCAGCTAGAACGGGCAAAATATTTTAGTTTTGCCACAGGAATAAAATAGAACAAAGATGCAAATTTTGTTATTTGGTTAAAAATATAATCTAAAACTAAATATAAATGATTGTGTGACCCCCCATTCGTGGTTTCGTCCCACGGATCCGGTGCTCCAGAAAAAAAAATGAGTCGTGATAAACAATCCAACTATATTCTCATTTATAAATTTAGTATTTTTAAATATTGATAATTTATGAATAATATTTATTTTAGGGAAGAAACTAATTTTTAATTTCAAAAAATATTTGATATCATTAACATGTATTCTAATAATTTAGGATTTTATATTATGTATATATGAAGAGTTTATCTATCCTTAATTCAAACTTAATATTTTATTTCATTCATTCCAATTAACGTGCATATGATCTTAATCTCACGAGATGACACCGACACGAGTTGTCGATGAGTCGAAAGGGACGAAAAAATCTTAAAATTTGGTATCAAGACTGTATCGATTCCACCAAGATCGGGATATTTTACGACACTTTTGTGAGACTTTAGTCTTAAAGAAACTAAAAATATCAAAATCAAATAGGAATAATTGAAACAAATAATGATATTTTTATGGAGATTTAAGAAAGTAAAAGTTATTTTGATTTGAGAAAGTAAAAGTTATTTTAAAAAATGTGTAGATATGTTGTAAAATGATAAGTTTATTTGGTAAAGTGAATTTTTGTGAGAAATTGGTACGGAAAATAATATGAAATTATTATTTTACCAGGCTAAATAATTTTACCATGACAAATGAGAATATTTATAACAAAAATAATAAAATGTTGAAAAATAAGTTTATCACATATTTTATAAAAGGGAATACTCAAAGCAAACACACCTATTAGTTTTTGTTAGATCTGAACACTGAAGCTTTTTATATAAGTATGTGCATTTTGAGTCTTAGAATATCAAGTAACTTGATATTTTTTAACAAAAAGTTATATTATTTTTTAATATTCATACTGGAGAATGACTTTTATACATAAATAAGTGAATTTTGATTGCTTGGAAAGTTTAATAACTTGATCTTTTGTTTCAAAATAATTATATTATTTGTTAAATTTAAAGTTCTGAAGAATTTTGGTTATATTTGAAGCTTAAAACATATTCTAAAATAAATAAGAAAATAAAATATTATTACCGGTAAAAGACTATAATGTATAAGGAGAAGAATTTTTAAGTCTTAAAATTCAAAAAACTTGATATTTTGTTACATAAAGCAATATTATTTATTTAATTTGTGGTTCTAAAGAGTTTTTGTTAGACTTGATGCTTAAAAGATAGTTTAAATTAGGATTTAAAATAATCATCTCTCTGAAGAACTTTTATATATGAGTAGCAGAGTTGCGAGAGTAGGTGAACCTTTAGAATCAAGGATCTAAGCTGTTGGAACCCAACGGTAGAGATGACGGTTCTGTGATTTGGAGCAGTCCGATCAGATCTAACGATTTAGATCGTCTGAAATTTTAATTGGAGAAAAAGTAAATTTTTTTTTATTTTTAACTTTTGATCACACAGCCGTTCAGATCTTTTTGGACAGTTGGGATTGAACTTTCCCTTTGTAATATATTCTGAAAAAAATAAAACATTAAAAAATTCTCATCGGCGAAATACTTTTATTTTTAAGTAGGTGAATTTTTAGATCTTCAATATTCAAATAACTTGAATATGATTCAGTTCTGCTTACACCTTCGATTGAATGAGAAATCAGGATGTTGAGAGACATTCTGTGTTATCCCCGTGAGGCATTCAATGCCTAAAACAAACAGGAGAAAGTGCATTACCCTGCCTCAGACCTTTGGCGCCTTCGAAGAAACTATTAAGCTCTCCATTATAATTATTGATGAAATATGAAGGAGTGGATATTCTGTACAAAGCACTAGAGCACGCTGTCATATGCTTTCATGATGCCTATCTTAATAGTGCATCTAGGAGATGAGACTGCCCTGTCAGCCTCTAACAAGTTCCTGTATCAAGTATACATTGTCTACAATTCTCCTACCAGGTACAAGTGCGAGGACCTTACTATTTTAAATATTTATTAACCCTAAAACTTTAGTCCGATTTACTAAAGTATGTTATCTCTTAACAACACAAAATAAAGAATTAACAAAAATCGTAAAAATAAATAAATACCAAAAAAAAATCATGGAGTCTTGTCTTGCACATTATGGTTTGCTCCTCAATACTCCTCCTGCTTCTCCTGACAGTGATGATCAGTGAATTTGGAATATTTCGCCTATCAGAAAATTCAGCATTAATAAAACTTATGAAGCCTTTGTTTCTCATCCTCCTCATGTGAGCTAGGCTAAAGTGGAAATTCAGCATTAAAAAAACTTATGAAGCCTTATGTTTCTCATCCTCCTCATGTGAGCTAGGCTAAAGTGGGATGGTTTAAGAAGGATATTCCTAGGTGTAGCTTTATAACCTAGCTTGCTTCTCATCAGAGACTGTCTATAAAAGACGAAATCCATAAATGGTGGCATTCTGTTGACATGGGCTTTGTGTTTTGCATCAATGGGTTTGAGTGTGGGTCATTTATTTTGTGGAGTCCGGTTACTGGTAGAATTCTTAGTAGGTTACTGTTGAATTCTTGTTGGCTTTCAATGGCAACTCGTGGCACCAACTCCTGTATTGGATCCTTGGCAGGACGGATTTTAAAGGTCTCGCTTCTGATGTTCTTTGCCTTATTTTTACTTCTTTTGTTTATTGTATATGATTTGAAAGAAATATGAGGATTTTTTCAAGGTAAAGTTAGGGACTCCTATTTGTTTGCGATTTTCTTATGTGGTTCGCGATAAGATGTGGTATGACCAGCATGTTTCTCTACATCCTGATAGTGTGAATTTGCAGGCAGGTTGGGGTGTAGATTCGACTTTTATTGATAATACCTAGGTTGTTTGATTGGTAGATTGTTTTACTGGGTAGTGGGGTTGTTTTTTCTCCTATTTTTCCAAGATGTGTCACTATTACAATTTTACTTTTTCATTCGTCCAAGAGTTCGGGCTTCTACGCGTGTTTCTTTCATAACGTAAATCAATTATTCATATCTTAGATTCAATCGGATTTTAGAATCATTCTTCAAAACATCCACAAGTGTTGTCTTATAGCAATTCGATTCAATACATCTAGTTCGACTCCACACTCTCCCAACTAATCAATCCATTTTTTTTCTTTTGTTCAATCGTTGAATTGAATGAAATCAATTGAAATGTGAATCATTCTATATAACAACTTTTTTTAATCACACGTCGTAAACGGATACCATAAGAATTCTTATTCAGATTATGACTCTGGTAACGAACAACAGGAATCGCACACAAAAGTGCACAATAAGTATGCCAATCCACCAGTGAATATAAAGGCACATCCAGAGAAAGAAACTATAAAATGCTCGACGAAGGGCCATAGAAGTGCGCTTTTAAAGTGCATTAATCAGGCTTTGAAATGATGGTCACAGGGGCTATGAGACCCGATTAAGCGTAGGAATTAGTGCTGGAAGCCCTAGTAGTAAGCAAAAAATGAAAAAGATAAAAGAGCCCCAGACCAATTCGAAACAAAAATAAATAGGAACATAGTTCCAATAAAAGGAACCCATTGACCATATTCTTCTCCAACCTGAGTTGATTGAGTTGGTGTATATATAATAGGGCTCAGGAGAGAGAATCAATGTTCAGTAGTACGCCCGGTTCACCATGTTATACCACTGCAGGGCTCAATCATACTCAAAAAAAGAGTTTGATCCTGGCTCAGAAGGAACACTGGCTATATGCTTAACACATGCAAGTCGAACGTTGTTTAATAAAAATCAGCGGTGCTAAAAAATAAATCACAACGGTAGATATAAGAGTCGTCGTCTTTTCCCTTCTTTTTCAAACTTTACAACGGTAGGTATACAAGCCGTCATGCTTAAACGACAAAACAACGGTAGATTTATTAATTGTCGTAGTCTAGAAGGAAAAAAATGACGGGATCTAGAGACCCCGCCGTTCTCATAAAACAAAACACACAAAGCGACGGGGCTTAAACCCCGTCGTTTTCACTATAACAAAAAAGGCTATCATAGAGTTTTTATGGCATTTTTCAAAACGCGATATCTGCCAGCGTTATGAAAAGTCCAACCCCATGATAGCGTTTTTCCGCCACTATGAAACCACTTTTAATAGCGTTTATAAAACGCTATTATAACCCTTCGATAGGGTTTTTAAAACGCTATATTTTAAAGTGTGTCATTGCGCTTGGTATGATTAGAACAACGTTTATAAAGTGATATGGAAAACTTTCAATAGCGTTTCAAAATGACATCGAAAGATTAGAGTAGCGTTTGTTAAACGCTATTATAAACGTACTAGCACAATGACACATTTTCTATAGAGTTTAAAAAACGCTATAAAAAAGGTTACAAGAGCGTTTTATAAACGCTATAGAAAACACTATTAAAAGTGTATGATAGTGTTTGCAAAAAAACTTTCTATGTTTTTTTAAGCTGTTAAAAGCTTTCTATAGTGTTTTAAAAACGTTATTGTATGTCTAATCATATCATAGTTGCATTTGCCTATTGTGTTTCTTTATGTTATTATATTCTCTTATAGGGTTTTACATGTTGTAAATAATTTAAGCTAATGTATCAAAAAAATAATATAGAGATCATCTATTAAATCACTAATTTAAAGTATTTAATTAAAGAAATTTCCTAATAAAGATCCATATCAAATACAATATCGAATGTCCAAAAAAATCCTATAAAAAGCATACCAAGGTATTCATATCACATATTACAAGCCCAAGTTTTCATTAAAGATTCATGTCTTCCTGTTGGAATCATATTCCCCATCACTATGTGGAACCATACACCACCTGAATTATTATGTGTTTGTTGTATTTTCGGTGGACTTACATGAAAAAAATAATTGTTATAGTTCAATATCAATTTTATAAACATATATATGATCTCTATAAAATGCTTTCCAATATTCAGACATGTTGATCTATAAGATTGTAATCTAGATTGCAAAACCCTATTTCTTGAAATACATACTTTTCATGCATATATGTTCTATCGTTGAAAATGCAATCTAGATCATAATCAAATCCAATCCTACCAACATAAACAAATCCAATACAAATGCAAATTTAACATTTCAATCCACATCTCTAGCACCTCCCACATTTGTAGCATCCCCAACCCCCCCCCCCCCCCAACATTTCAATCATGTTCACAAATTATGTCAACCCACATTTCTAAGAAAAGTTTAACATAATATTCAAAATCCAACCCTACCAACATAAACAAATATAATACAAATGCGAATCTAACATTTCAATGCACATGACTAGCATCCCCCAACATTTCAATCATGTCCAGCATTTATGTCAGCCCACATTTCTAGCTCTCACAATACTAATCATCATATGAGAAAAGTTTAACATAATATTCAAAATCCAAACTCACCAATATAAACAAATCAAACACAAATGCAAGGACATAAATGCAAATCCAATATTTCAATGCACATGCCTAGCATCCCCCCTTCCACCCCGGCATTTCAATCTCCAACCCATTAAAATGCACACAATTTTCATCATCATACCTATAATCACCACCACCATTTTTCTTCCAATCTCAATTAACACCACTAATGCAGCCAACAATCAAACTCAAATAAACCTAATTTTAATCATGCCCAGCAGAATATCAAGAAGTACTTACAATGGGACAATTTTATTAGTGGGCCATGCAACTGTGCTACCTATTACATCTTCAACATATTTTATTGAAGACATAGACCTACATGAGTAAGCTTCTGCTTTTGTAGAAACATCTATCCAAACTCTCGTGACATCAAGTCCAAGAGGCACATGATGAGCAAGGTCCTTTGGATAATTTAAAAACCAACATCCTTCAGCAACTACCTCATTTGATCAAATCCAATCTAATAAGTTCAACTTTATCAAGTGCAAGTTATTATTCACACTCTATAATTAACAACATAATATCATCAATTACCAATAGTAAAGCTCCATGTGCAAACAAATAAAAGTTTTAAAATTTATCGAGGGTGATTGCATGTCTGAAAAGGATGGTCCTTCATTTCAGTGAAGCTGAAAATTAATTTATACTAGAATATGAAATTGTACTAATTGGGAAATTCAACACCATTCACTATTTACATATTTATGTATACCTGCTTCAGTATGCTCTCCATAAGGTTTTGCATATGATCAAATTTATTCTTCAATTCGTTATGATTTTTTCGAAGCTCCGTGTATGCAAGATCCTTTTGAGATAAAATGAAATGTTTGGTAAGAGTCAGCCCGTTTCCACACGCTCTAAGTAGTCCATGTCTCTTAGGACAAGAACTTGAGATAAACAATCGTCATCCAAATTCATTGTCTCAGATGATGATGCACATTGACTTAACTCATTCAACTTTTTCTGAAAGGCAAGAACGCCATGCAACATTGACTATCTAGTTGTGTGACACTAAATAAAAAAATAATAAAACACTTACAATAGCTTCAGCAGCAATCGAGTTTGTAGGTTTGTCACTTTTTTTTATATGCCTTCGTCCAAACACTGATTCTAGAAACAGATTCAGGGGTTTGGCCACTTTTTTTCTATAAAGAACCAAATTCACTAAGTTAAGGAAGGCTAATTTATTTTTATTAAAAAAATAAAAATCTATATTTTACCATATCTTCAGTCAATCGCGCATATCCTCTGCGGCTGCTTTCTGAAGAGTCTTTGTTAGATCTCAAGCTTAAAAAATCACTAGGAGGATTTTAAGTCTAAAAAATTCAAATAACTTGATATTTTGTTACAAAAAATTAGATTATTTATTTAAATTGTACTTCTAAAGAATTTTTGTTAGGTTTGAAGCTTGAATAGTAATCTTGAATAAATAATGAAATTAACATCTGTAAGATTTTTATATATAGCTAAGTGACTTTGGTCTTTTGTTTCAAAACAATTATTTTATTTGTTAAATTTGTTGTTTTAAAGAGTTTTTGTTAGTTTTGAAGCTTAAAACTTATTCTAAAATTAATAAGAAAATTAAAAAGTTCTTACCGGCAAAATAATTTTATGTATAAATAGAGGAATTTTTAAGTCCTCAAAATTCAAATAAGTTGATATTTTGTTACATAAAATTATATTATTTAATTTGTTGTCCTAAAGAGTTTTCTTCTTAATTTGAAGCTTAAAAATAGTTTAAAAGAAATTAAAGTATTCTTCTCGGCGAAAGATTTCTCTAGATGCAAGGTGTGACGTGGGCAAGTGTAGGAGTGGTTTAGTCCTAACTCATGACAGGAACAACGTCTGAAAACATGAGGGAGGATGTCGGGAGATGAAATGGGAACATTCTAAACACTCAAGGGTGATGACAAATGCTTTCTCTCTTTATCTCTAGAATGGGAGCTTCTCTCTCTCAAATCTCCTCCTCCAAATGAAGGAGGAGTCTTCCCTTTATAGGTGAACAAAAAGAGGGGGGACCATTGCAACTAACCCTTGATTAGTTGCAAGCTTGCCAATCGAATCATGCCACCTAAGCTGACTGATCATGCTTAGGTGAGTAAGAAGAGTAACACATGAGCCAATCAGGTGGTGCCATGTCGATCTTTATGTAGTGACCAAGATCTAGGAAGAACATGCTTAGCCGGTTGGGCGTAACGGCGGTATTCACCCAATGTATCCTCTCAAAGGTTCTCTCAAACCAACCCCTCCCCAAGGTGGGAGGATAGCACACCCCCAATGTCTAGAGTGGTCATACCGAAGAGGTATCTCGTCCGTCCAGTACAACGTAGCCTCGTCCCTAATCATGCCAGTCCACAGCCTCCCGAACATTTCCAAGAAACCATACGCCCACTCAAGTCTTTGTCACTTGACTTGGTGGTTTATGATATGAAGACTCGTGATAGCGTGACGGTGTGTCTTGTCCGAAGTGCATCACTGTTGTCTCCGACTTACATTACAAAATGTGATATGGGCGCCTACGTGATGCACCCATTGGGTGACACCCCATGGTGCTGTCATGGGAGTGACACCCTATTGTGCTACCATGGGGGTGGCACCCATGGTACTGTTATGGGGTGGCACTTCATGGTACGTATTGGTGGCACTTCATGGTACGTCTTGGTAGCGACACTCTGAGGTGCACCGTAGGAGTTGCAATTCACGGGGAGTCAATGCTGAGGTCGTCAACCCTCATATACATTTAGTCCCATGTTCAAGCACGATGCAGAGTAATATGTACATAATTTCTCCAATGTAGCAATTAGTCGTATTACCAAGTCTCTGATCCCTTGATTGGTTTCATTACGTGGTGAATGCGGGATGCATCTATCCACCATGCCCAATGTGCCTCCTTTTTGTGGTGTAGGCATCTCCATGTTACATGTAGTCAAATTTATAAAGATAAATTTTTGTGGGGCAAATTTTGAAAAATTTCAATTTTTGGAATATTTTTTGGAGTAGCCACTCCCTTCTCCCCCTTTTTGAAAAGAGAAATCAAGTCGAGTGGCGGAATGTGGGGGTGAGGCCGAGCGCGATCGAGCTCACTAGAAGGGTTAAATGCCTTATGGTCTAGTGGCAGCATGCTTACTGCGGGGGAAGTCGAAGCGCACTGGGCAATAAGCTGGGGCGTGAGAGCTCTGTCCAAGTGGGGGGGGTCGAGGCGCGCATGGTCCACGGGATGGGCCTTGGCCGCAACTAAGCCTCCATAGCGGCCAAGACTTCTTGGTCATCATGCCGCCACTGAGACAGAGCGACGGCCAAGCATGTTTGGCCATCATGCCGCCATTGAGCATTAGTGGAGGTCAAGCATGCTTTGGCCATCATGCCGCCACTGAGTCTTAGTGGCGGGCTAGTTCCGCGCGTGGGAGTGAGCGTGGGGTGCTCCTTGCGCGGGTTAGACTCGTGTGTGAGGGGAGCTCAATAGTGGCATGGGGTGTGCTCGTGCTTGGGGTTCGTGTAGGAGTGAGGGGCGGTGGTGTTGCGTCGTCAGGTGCTGGGCCAAGTGCATGTCGCCACTGAGCCTTAGCGGCAGATGCCTTGCTTGGTGTCGGGCTTGATGGGAATGGGACTTCTCCGTGCGAGCTGCCTTCTCCATGGGTTGGGTGAGTGGAATCACGGGTGCCGCATCACCGGGCTACTAAATGATGGTATGCCTTAGCCATTTTCTATAGTTTGACATACACCTTGGTCTACCCAAGCCTTTATTTTATTTGTAGATCATGATTTCATGGACCATCAAGGAGTGGTCGGATGCACCAGTAGGAGTCGAGCTCTCTCTACTTTGGACTTCTCTCATCAGGTGAGTAAGTTACTCACTTTTGTACTTAAAAAATTTTTTTGAGAATTTTTCCTCCGTCAGACATGCCTTCATTGAACATGCACCCGCTATAAGGTACTTGTAACATGCTTCTGCCCTTAGGAAAATACATGAAGAATTTTGCTTCCATCAGACATGCCTATGCTATAGAGTGATTGTAACATGCTTCCCCCATAAGAAAATACATGGAAAATTTCACCTCCGTTAGACATGCCTCCATTGAGCATGCCTCCGCTATAAGGTTTTTGTAGTATGTTTTCCCCTTGGGGAAAATTTCAAAAATTTTGCTTCCCGCTCCATCAGGGGATGCTGTAGTGCCTCCGTTAGGAGGTGCGTGGGAGCCTCCATAAGGGAGCGAGTAGGAACCTCCGCTAGAGAGTGCGTGGGAGCATCCGCCAAGGAGTGCGTGGGAACATCTGTAACAATGTGCGCAGGAGCATCCGCACGAAGTGTGCACGAGCATCCGCAACGAAGTGTGCGCGAGCATCCGCAACGAAGTGTGCGCGAGCATCCGCAACGAAGTGTACGCGAGCATCCGCAACGGAGTGCACGGTAGCATCCGCCAGGGAGTGCACGGTAGCATCCGCCAGGGAGTGCGTGGGAGCATCCGCCAGGGAGTGCACGGTAGCATCGGCCAGGGAGTGCGTGGGAGCATCCGCGAGGGAGTGCGTGAGTGCATGAGAGCATCCACCAGGGAGTGAAGGGGAGCATCTACCAGGGAGTGCGCGGGAGGCTCTGTCAAATCAAGGCATTGGAGCCTATCCGTTTCAGGTGTGACCTTTATCACGAGTCTTTTGAAGTAAAGGCGTTGGAGCCTATGTGTTTCACCAGGAGTGACCATTATCATGGGTGTTCTCAAGTGAAGGCATTGGAGCCTATGCGTTTCACCAGACGTGTCTTTTATCATGGGTGTTTTCAAGTTAAGGCGTTGGAGCCTATGCGTTTCACAAAGCGTGACCTTTATCACGGGTGTTTTCAAGTGAAGGTGTTGGAGCCTAAGCGTTTCACCAAGTGTGACCTTCATCACAAGTGATTTCAAGTAAAGGCGTTAGAGCCTATGCGTTTCACCAGGCGTGACCTTTATCACGCGTGTTATCAAATCAAGTCGTTGGAGCCTATCCGTTTCAAGCGTGACCTTTATCACGTATCTTTTGAAGTAAAGGCGTTGAAGCCTACGTGTTTCACCAAGAGTGACCATTATCATGGGTATTCTCAAGTGAAGGCGTTGGAGCATATGCGTTTCACCAGGCATGTCCTTTATCACAGGTGTTTTCAAGTGAAGGCGTTGGAGCCTATACATTTCACCAGGCGTGACCTTTATCACGGATGTTTTCAAGTGAAAGCGTTGGAGAATACTTGTTTCACTAGGCATGACCTTTATCATGGATGTTTTCAAGTGAAGGCGTTAAAGCCTAAGCATTACACCTGGCGTGACCTTAATCATAGGTGTTTTCAAGTGAAGGCATTGGAGTCTAAGCGTTTCACCAAGTGTGACCTTTACCATATGTGTTTTCAATTAAAGGTGTTAGAGCCTATGCATTTCACCAGACGTGGCCATTATCACGTGTCAAGTGAAGGCAGTGGAGCCTATGCCCTTCAGCAAGCATGACCTTTATCACGGGTGTTTTCAAATCAAGGCGTTGGAGCCTATGCATTTTACAAAACGTGACCTTTATCACGGGTGGTTTCAAGTCAAGATGTTGGAGCCTATGCATTTCACCAGGCGTGAACTTTATCATGGGTGTTTTCAAGTAAAGGTATTGGATCCTAGGTGCTTCACCAGGCATGACCTTTATCACGTGTGTTTTCAAGTAAAGGCGTTGGAGCCTTTGCGTTTCACCAAGTGTGACTTTTATCGCGTGTGTTCTCAAGTGAAGGCATTAGAGCCTATGCATTTCACCAGGTTTGACCTTTATCACGAGTGTTTTCAAATCAAGGCGTTGGAGCTTATGCGTTTCACCAGGCGTGACCTTTATCACGAGTGCTTTAATTAAAGACGTTGGAGCCTATGCGTTTCACCTGGCATGACCTTCGTCACATGTGTTCTCAAGTGAAGGCATTGGAACTTATTCGTTTCACCAGGCATGACCTTTATCACAGGTGTTTTAAGTGTAGGCGTTGGAGACAAAGAGTTTCACCAGGCATAACCTTTTTCACCAGGTGTGACTTTTATCACGGGTGTTCTGAACTCAAGGTATTGGGGCCTATGAGTTTCACTAAGCATGACCTTTATCACGGGTGTTTTCAAGGTAAGGTGTTGGAGCCTTTGTGTTTCACCTAAAGTTACCTTTATCACTGATGTTTTCAAGCAAAAACATTGGAGCCTAAGCGTTTCATTAAGCGTGACCTTCATCACATGTGTTTTCAAGTAAAGGCGTTTGAGCCTATGCATTTCACTAGGCGTGACCTTTATCGCGTGTATTCTCAAGTGGCAGCCTTGAAGCTTATGCGTTTCACCGGGCGTGACTTTTATCATGAGTATTTTCAAGTAAAAGTGTTGGATCCTATATGTTTCACCGGGTGTGACCTTTATCACGAGTGTTCTCAAGTTAATGCGTTGGAGCCTATGTGTTTCACCAGGTATGAACTTTATCACGGGTGTTTTCAAATGAAGGAGTTGGAGCCTATGCCTTTCACCAGGTGTGACCTTTATCACGGCTATTTTCAAGTCAAGGCGTTGCGTTTCGCCAGGCGTGACATTTATCACTGGTGTTTTCAAGTGAAGGCTATGAGCCTATGTGTTCCACCAAGCGTGACCTTTATCACGGTTGTTTTCAAGTCAAGGCGTTAGATCCTATGCGTTTCACCAAGCGTGAACTTTATCACGGGTGTTTTCAAGTTAATGCATTGGAGCCTAAGCGTTTCACCAGGGGTGACCTTTATCATGGGTGTTTTTAAGTGAAGGAGTTGGAGCCTAAGCGTTTCACCAGGCGTTACTTTTATCACGGGTGTTTTCAAGTAAAGGCGTTGGAGCCTATGCGTTTCACCTGGCGTGACCTTTATCACGGGTGTTCTCAAGTGAAGACGTTCTATCCTGACGTTTCACCAGGTGTGACCTTTATCACGGGTGTTCTCAAGTAAAGGTGTTGGGGCCTATGCGTTTCACCAGGCGTGACCTTTATCACGAGTGTTTTTAAGTGAAGGCGTTGGAGCCTATGTGTTTCACCAGGCGTGACCTTTATTACGGACTTTTTTCAAGTCAAGGCGTTGGAGCCTATGCGTTTCACCAGATGTGACATTTTTCATATGTGTTTTCAAGTGAAGGCATTGTAGCCTAAACGTTTCACCAAGCGTGACCTTTATCACGGGTGTTTTCAAGTAAACGTGTTAGAGCCTATGTGTTACACTAAGCGTGACCTTTATCGCATGTGTTCTCAAGTGAAGGCGTTGGAGCCTATGAATTTCACCAGGCGTGACCTTTATCACGGGTGATTTCAAGTTAAGGCATTGGAGCCCATGCGTTTCATTAGTCGTGACTTTTATCACAGGTCTTTTCAAGTGAAGGCGTTAAAGCCTGTGTGTTTTACAAGGTGTGACCTTTATCACGGGTGCTGCCAAGTAAAAACGTTGTAGCCTATGCGTTTCACCATGCGTGACCTTTATCATGGGTGTTTTCAAGTGAAGGCGTTAGAGCCTATGCGTATCACAAGGCGTGACCTTTATCTCGGGTGTTTTTAAGTGAAGGCGTTGGAGCCTATGAGTTTCACCATGTGTGACCTTTATCACGGGTGTTCTCAAGTTAACGCTTCAGAGCCTATGTGTTTCACCAGGCGTGACCTTTATCACGGGTGTTTTTAATTGAAGGCGTTAAAGCCTAAGCTTTTCGCCAAGCGTGACCTTTATCACAAGTGTTTTCAAGTCAAGGCATTAGAGCCTATGCGTTTCACCAAGCGTGATCTTTATCAAAGGTGTTTTCAAGTGAAGGCATTGGAGCCTAAGCGTTTCAACAGGAGTGATGTTTATCACGGGTGTTTAGAACCAATCATAAAACTATTTTCTCTATGTTGTATTACTGAGACACTTAGAGGTGACCGAAATCCCTTTTCATAATGATAATGCAACAACAGTCCTAAGTCACTCCTTGTGGTAGTTTTGTCGTTACCTCGGGTGCCACACTCAGCGATGAATCATCAACCCATCTGTTAAGGTGATTTTATTATCACTGTGGCAGTAATTGACCTGAATAATCTACTTAAGGCACCAGACATGGTTATTTTCTGTTATCATTGGCGTGCAGAACCAGATGTAAAAATGCGTGATTGGGCCTTCGAGCATGGGGGTGAGCATGCAAGTGAGCTTGAGCTGGTCTTGATGGTGGGTGGTTGCGCGACGCGTGTTGGAGCAGGCCTTGGTGGTGGCACATGTATGATGGTGGCACATGTATGCTGGATGGCAGTATGGAAGATACATGATAGGGCTTTCACGCGCGGGAGTGAGCCTCTTTGGTCTCGGCGTGTTGAGTGGCACGGAGCTTGATGGAGGCATGTGTAATGCTTGGGGAGCAATGGCGCGTGAAAGCGTGATGGAGGGCACGTTGGCATGGGTGGATGGTAAAATGTGTTCTTGAATTGGTGTGATGGGGCATGATGGCAGGCCTGATGCTCGCGTGGTGCAGCTTGTGCGCAAGAAGCATGGTGGTAGGATGGAGGATCCTTGATGGTGGCTTGGTGGTGCGCGTGATGGTGTGCGCTAGCTGGGCGAGTGTGGTGGTGGGCTTGGTTTGCACACGGGTCTTACTAGCGGCACTTGGGTAGTCGCAAGGCTACGATGGCGGCCATTGGTGTTCGCAGGACTCGCTCGTAGCATGCTGGCGGCATGGGCTCCTTCATGGCGCATAACATGGATGATGGCAGGGAGTAGTGATGATGGCAACTTGGGTGATTTTGTTTGTTGGCGGGTGGATGCGCGACACGGGTTGGAGCAAGCCTTGGTGGTGGCACATGTTGTGTTCGCGAGGCCATGATGGGCAATGATGGTGACATTTAGTGTGGTCGCGGGGTTATGATGGTGGCACTAGGCTTGTTGTGCGCGCGTGAGGCTTGCTTGGTGGCGGTCTCATGTGTTGCGCGATGGGGGAGTGAGCTTGAGATGGCTTGATGTCGGGTGGCTGCAGGGCGTGCGCTGGAGCAAGCCTTGGTGGCAGCACATGCTTAGTGGTGGCACTAGTGTAATGGCGGCATGAGGCTGCTTAGGTTGGCTCGTGCGCGGGTTGTGGAGTCTCGGTCGTGTCCTTGTGTGCGGGTTGGGCGAGCTTGACTTGGTCGAGCGGGAGCGTGTCTGCGCAAGTGTGGCAGAGGGATACTCTTAGATGGCGGGTTGGGCAAGTTTTACCTGGTCTAGCGGGAGCGTGTCCGCGCAAGTGTGATGGAAGGTTGTTCTTAGGTGGCGGGTTGGGCAAGCTTGACTTGGGTGACGGCATCGCTTGGGTCCAATGACGAGGAGGACGATGTCGTTTGGGTGTTGTGATGCGGTGGCACTGATGTATAGTTCAATGCATCAATGACTATCCTCATCTTAGCATTAGAAGCTTGGAGCTCACAGATAGCTTCGGCTTGCTCTTGCACCTGCACAACTTCGCTTGGTTGCATCTCGCATGAAGTGTTCTCATTTTCTTGTCACGCTCGTCATTATTGAGTATGGGTCTATATCCCTCCGTACACGACAGAGCTGCTCTTTCCTTCGCATGTCCAGCCATGGTGGTCCTTCGCTAGAGTGACGAACCACTCCCCAATAGAGTCACCAAATGTAGATGCAAGGTGTGACGTGGGTGAGTGGAGGAGTGGTTTAGTCCTAACTCGTGACCAGAACAATGCCTAAGAATGTTAGGGAGGACGCCTGGAGGTGAACGGGGAGCCTTCTAAAGACTCAAGGATGGTGACAAATACTTTCTCTCTCTATCTCTAGAAGTGGGAGTTTCTCACTCTAGAATGTCAGCTTCTCTATCTAGAATGGGAGCTTCTCTCTCTAGAATGGAAGCTTCCCTCTCTAAAATCTCCTCCTCCAAATGAAGGAGGAGTCCTCCTTTTATAGGTGAACAAAAAGAGGGGGGACCATTGCCTTGATTAGTTGTAACTCTGCCAATCGAATCGGGCCACCTAAGTTGTCTGATCATGCTTAGGTGAGTAAAAGAAGAATTACAAATGATCCAATCGGGTGACGCCACAAGGGTCTATGTGTAGTGACCATGATCTAAGGAGAACATGCCTAGCCGGTGGGGTGTAACGGCGGTGTTCACCGAACGCCTCCTCTCAAGGGTTCTCTCACACCAACCTCTCCCTAAGGTGGGAGGGTAGCACACCCTCAATGTCTAGAGTGGTCATACCGAGGAGGTATGTCCCCCGTCCAGTTCAACATAGCCTCGACCCTAATTCAGCCAGTCCATAGCTTCCCGAACTTTCCCAAGCAATCATATGCCCACCCAAGTCTTTGTCATTTGACTTGGTGGTTTGTGATGTGATGACTCGTGATAGCGTGACGGTGTATCTTGTCTGAAGCACGTCACTGTTGTCTATGAGTTGCATTACAGAGGGTGATTCGGGCGCCTACGTGATGCACCCATGGGGTGAAACTCCATGGTGCTGTCATGCGAGTGACACCCTATGGTGCTACAATGGGGGCGGCACCCATAGAGTTGTCATGGCAGCGGCACCCATGGTACTGTCATGGGGGCGGCACCCATGGCTATACCCCAGGGGAGGCACCTATGGGTGTACCATGGTGACACTTCATGGTACGTCGTGGTGACACTCCGAGGTGCGCCGTATAAGTTGCAATTCACGGGGAATCAACATTGAGGTCGTCAATCCTCATGTATATTTAGTCTCGTGTGCAAGCACGATGTAGAGTAATCGGGCTTGTACACAAATGTAGCAATCGATTATATCATCAACTCCCTGATCCTTGGATTGATTTTAACACATGATGTATATGAGGTGCATCAATCCGTTTTGCCCAATGTGCCCTCATTATATGACGTAGGACTCTCTTTGTTGCAAGAGTCAAATTTGTAAAAGAAAATTTTTGTGGGGGAGAATTTCAGAATAATTTCAACTTTTGAAATTATGTGGGAGTCGCCACTCCCTTGTACCTCTATAAAAGGGATTTCATACTCCATCTACCCTTATCCCCTTAATTTAAGAGACATTAAGGCAAAACCATCAATTCCTTCTCCCTCCAAATTCTTTTGAAAATTTCTTGGGCAAGCTTGAAGATTGGAGAACAAGGGTTGAATTTTTGGGGCATTTTTTGGCAAAAAATTCAAAGCTCCAAGCAAGGTGTTCTTCCCCTTTTTCTCTTTGGCTAGGGTTCGAGGTAAAGCCATCGATTTCTCACACGTTTCTTGCATTTTTTTGAGTGAAATCACTGCTGTAAATTGTTTAACACCATGTTGATCTTCAAGCTTTTGGTAGCCATTGGCAAGGAACTAAATTCCACTATTACCAAATTTTGGTGGGGCGAGACGGATCGGGGATAAAAAATGAAATGGTTATTAAAGATATCATATTTTATCCGGTCTAATAATTTGAATATACATATTTTATTTATTAGCCTATTTATTAGTCTAAGATAATATGTGATTTTTGAAAAATAAAAAAGCTCAATGTCTAAAATAGATTAATAAACTAGGGATTGAAAATATAAGCAAAAAGTTCAAGTACTAAAAAAAGAAAAAAATGAGCATAAGGACTAAAATAAAAAAAGTGAAACCTTAATTTTACCTATAAATAAGGAGTGAGTCTTCATTTGAAAAGAAGCTTTTGGAGTAATAAATCGCTGCTGTAAATTGTTTAATGCTTGTTGGAAAAATTTTTGGGTGTTGTAATTTTGTAAAAAAATTGTGATGGGAGTGTTGGGGATGATTTTCGGTAATGGAAGCTTGCCATGCCGCCACCAAACAGTGAGCTTGGTGGCGGTAGTGCTGGTCATTTGAGGGAAAGGAAGCATGGTGGCGGGTTGGTGATGGCGACAAGAGGTTGCTAGCGAAATCAACATGCGCAGGGCAAGCTTTGGTGTTGATGGTGGGGAGCTTGCTTGGGTGTTGATAGTTGCATCATGATGGCAGGGAGCTTGCATGGGCACGCGGGGTGAGCTCACATCGGTGGATACAAGGGTGTCATGTGGGTGAGGTGTAGGAGTGGTCTAGTACCAGCTCGTGAGTGGAACAGCGCTAAGAACATTAGGGAGGACGCCGAGAGGTGAGGCACGACGGTAATGTTCACCCAACGCCTCCTCTCAAGGGTCCTCTCAATCCAACCCCCCTCCAAGGTGGGAGGGTAGCACACCCTCAATGTCTAGAGTGGTCGTACCGAGGAGGTATGTCTCTCATCCAATACAACGTAGTCTCGCCCTTAATCCTGCTAGTCCACAACCTCTTAAACATTCTCAAACAACCATACGCCCACCCAAGTCTTTGTCACTTGACTTGGTGGTTTGTGATGTGATGACTCGTGATAGCGTGACGGTGTGTCTTGTCTGAAGCACATCACTGTTTTCTTTGATTTGCATTACAGAGGGTGATCCAAGCGCCTACGTGATGCACCCATAGAGTGACACTCCATGGTGCTGTCATGGGAGTGACACCCCACTGTGCTACCATGGGGTGGCACCCATGGGTGCCTATTGATGGCATTTCATGGTACGTCTTGGTGGCGACACTACGAGGTGTGCCGCAGGAATTGCAATTCACGGGGAGTCAACATTGAGGTCACCAACTCTCATGTACAATATCCACAAATGAGACCCGAGAGTGTGGCAGTGGGATATGTCTTGTGTACAGATGATAAGTATGTGATTTATGTTAGTTCCAAATTGATCTTTATTTATTGTATTTGGATTGAAAGAAACATAACGGTTTCTTGGTAGTCTTTATAAAATGTTTTTAGGTAAAGAAACCCTGGAGGCTTTCCTTTCTAGCTAAGACTAGGAATCTTCAAAATATTCCTTTCTAGATTTTTAGGTTTTTAGACCATTTTTTTACTTTTCTTCCTAGGGTATGCCCTTTCTAGTTGTATATATTATGTTTTCTTGATTATATAAATTTACCTTTAACCAAAAAAATCTAATAAATTGATATTTTGTACAATAGAAAAATGTCTTAGCCATGGCGATTTTGACAAAAAATTACCATCTTAATCAAAAGGAAACGTCGATGATTTTGATTTATCTTTAAACAAAAGAAGTAAACTCTATTGCTCGCAAGTCTATAAAATTGAAATTTATCACGCAAAAGCATAATTGAAGTTTACCTCTAATCATGCACAAAGAATTTGAGCGGAAGAAGATGCACTACTACGATTTCACTTTTCGACGACGCGCGTTAACAAAGAGACATGACGGTGCACTAAGACCCCGTCTTTTTACACAATATGAAACACAAAAATGATGGGGCTTTGAAACCCCGTCGTAACTAAGATGATGGGGTCTAGTAATCCTGTCGTTTTGTACTGAATTAAAGAATAAAACGATGGGGTCTAGTGACCCCGTCGTAAGTGAAACAGTGAAAAACACAACGGGGTCTCGAGATCCGGTCATTTTATTCTTTAAATAGAAAAAATACGGTGGGAAATCTATGACCCGTCATGTTTTATGTGCCAAACATGACGGGTGGTAGAGCTCCCGTTGTGTTCTATGTGCCAAACACGATGGGTCATCTACCACCTGCCATGTTTTGGCACTTTCCACCACGTGCCTTAAACTCTTTTAAGTTGAGCACGTGGTCTTGGGCTTAATTCATGACGGGTGCTAGACCAACCGTCATCTTTTGTCAAACTTTTAACCCTAAAAGTAATTGTGCGACTTCTTTTCTCTTATTCTTTTCGTTGTTTCTAATCTAGTAATACTGTCTGCGTCTCATCGTCACCTTTGATTGTCTATTTCTTCTTCGAATCAATTGTTTTCGCGTCTAGTTCAACTCGATATCACATTTACAACCTCTGATTTCTTTTTTATGCGCTCAACTCGCGAATTTAGAAGGTATGTTTATGTTTTTCTCCATCTTTTTTAAATTAATTGCGTTAATCCTACAGTAATAATGAGTTTTGCATATCTTTTCATACGACATTGGGATTGAAAATTTTCTCAAGTATGCGATGGAGCATGATAATGACCCTTGTTTCTACGTTGTCCGTGTGCGGAATGTGGGAAGTTCAAACATTTCACTTTCATTAAGGTAAGAAATCATTTATTCATGCATGGTATAGATCAAAGATATCAAACATGGGTGTGACATGGAAACTTAGTTAATTCTAGAAAAACTATATTTTGTATAAATGAAGGAAGAGAGAGTTATTATGCTCAGATGATGATTTGAAAGATGATAAGCCTTTATCAAGTGGTCATGTAGAAAGAATTGATCATGAATAATGGAAGCAAACACATCGTTACGTATTAGAAAATACTAATGAAGTTCAACCCTATATCGAGTAAGTACAATAATCTCAATCTTTTTAATTTGTGGTTAGTATGATATTGGTGTGTTTTTAATTTGTTTAACTTTGTATGTTTTATCTTTTACATACTCAGGGTTAAACTAATATTCTATAATGCAATACATGAGTGGATAAATGAAACAGTAAATATCAAATCAACAAACATGTATTTATGACAACTTTCAATACTCTTTTACTTTACTTAATTAATAATTGATGGGTTAAACTAACATTTATTTTTTACAGGGTTTAACAACTAAGAAGAATAATTTGGGAAGAACTAGAACAACTAAAAGAAGTATTCAAAGTTCATTCATTTCAAAGTTTTGGTAATTAATTTCGTTATTTATTTTTTTCTAGTATATAATGTTAGAAATTTTGAAGATAATCATATTATATGCAATGAAGAGTTATATTGTCTACTGAGATATTTGTGTCATTTTTCTGTTTTCATTTATTGTTCAATTCTAATAGGTCGACTTAATTATTCTGTAATTAAATTAAAAAATATATATCACCAAAGACGATGGTTTGTAGATAAACCGTCGTAAAAATATAACAAAAACGATGGTTTATAAAATTAAATAAAAAATAATAACTAACAATTGCTCTAGCAACCATCGTAAAATATGTGATTTTTTACGACCGTTGTTGCAACAACCGTCATCATTTTGCCCCGTCGTAAATAGTATGTAATTTTTTACGACATCTTTTACCCGTCGTCTTTGATTTTTAACGGGGAATCCGTCGTTAAAAAATAGTTTGGAAGTAGTGATAGATGATAGAAATTTTCTGTTAGATGATAAGGGAAGTTATTGAATTAGCTAGAGGTACTAAAATGTTAGATTGTGGTAAGTTCGTATATTAAACTAAAATGAGCATTTTTTTTATTTGGGAATCTAGTGAAAATATGAGATGGCAAAATCCAATTAACCATTTTAAATACAAATTAAGAACTTTAAATACATAAAATAATTTGTGGAAATTATGTTTTAGAAATAGTACTGAAAATGCTCTCTCATTCTGTTGTTATCTATGATATTTCATTTTCATTCCGTGGTATTACAGTAGTTAATTAATAGGTGTTTGTAATCATTATGTTTGAAATCAATTACTGGTCGGCCGTTATGTGTGGAGTTGCGTCCATTGATTTCGAAGCCACTGTCCCACCGATCTTAAGTGATAAGTTCATGATGATAGGAAATAGGATATAGACACACATTCATCCTAAGTTGAAGTATTCATATAAAAATAAAGTTTTCTATCCACTACATTAAACATGCGTTCAACAAATATTAAAATTTGAATTTTAAATCACTTAGTTTTAGTTAGATTATAAATTTTTATAAAATTTTAAATTTTTAAATTTTTTTAATAAACACTCGATTTAAATTATAAATTTAAATGCGTAAGATTTATAATTAAAACCAGTAAATAAACGTGAATTAAAATTTTTATAAATTTTTAATTCAACTAAAAATAGTGATTTAAAATCTAAATCTAAATATTTATTAAATTTTAATGTACAAAGTCAAAACTATCCATTTTAAATCATCATTCAAGCCAACAACTTATTAATTGAATTATATTATAGTAAACTTATTTAATCTAAATCATCTAATCAAACATAGTTTAAATTTAACTTATTTAATCTAACATAATTCAAATCATCTAATCAAACAAAGTTTAAACTTATTATAAACATAATATTACAGATCTTAAATTTTAAGAGTTGATGGAGAGGAAATTATATTCCAACAAAACAAATTATCGAGATTACAAAAAGGAATAATTAATCAATTAAGAAGAACAATATTTGTGAGCAACTTGTATTAAATACTGGCCAAGTTCTTCAGGCTTTGAAAGCATGACCATATGTCCAGCTTCCTTAATGAAATTTACTTCTTCAGGTTTGAAGTTTTCAACCATGAAACGCTGGAATTCTTCCTCCATAACTTCATCTTCTTCACATACGACGCAAACTCGTGTCACCGACCCGGACCTCGCTTCGGTGAGCAACGATTCCTTCATCAACTCTTCCACAAACAGCCATGTTGGTCTTACCAACATTTTGGCTAATTCCAGGTCCTAACTTTCACAACACACAAACTATAATAATACTTACAAATTTTTTATTAACCATTTTAATTAAGTTTAATAATTAAGAAATAATACTCACCTCCGGTTGACAATTATTATAGACTTTAGTCTTTAAAAATTCTGGGCCAAATATGACAGAGGTAGGTATGTTTTCTTGGCCATTGCTGCTGTACTTAAATTGGCAATCCATCGCAGCTTCCATTGGAGTCCTTTTAAAGTACTAATTGTTCAAAACATCATTAAAAAAATCATTAGGGAAGAAATACCGAAGAGCTTCGCTTAATTTCAAGCATTATATACACATACGCGCGCGCGGGGAGAGAGAGAGAGAGAGAGAGAGAGAGAGAGAGAGAGAGGTTATTGGGATTTAGTTTCAGTTTATCCCAATTGACTTGGGAAACGTAATTCCATATTATATAATATTAATATTTTGGGAGTTTTACTTACTCCTGTTTCAGAAAAATANAGAGGGAGAGAGAGAGGGAGGGATGGGGAGAGAGAGGGAGGGGGAGAGAGAGAGAGAGAGAGAGGGGGGGAGAGAGTATTACTTGGTGAATGAGATGGGCAGGAGGAGAATTGAAATGGGGCATATAAGCAGTAATAAAAACAGCAGCAGAGATTTTGGTAGGGAAAAGCTCCATTGCTAATGAAATGCAGAGTCCACCATAACTATGACCAACCAAAATGATATTCTCATCTTCAGGAAGATCAGAAGAACCGATCAAATCAACCAATGGCTGAATGTAATCAAATATAGAATTGATGTCTTCTAGTCTTTTGGAATTAATACCACTGGCACCAAGGTCTAAGGCTGTGACATGTTGATTAGCCTTTTTGAGAAAGTTCACTAGTTTGTACCAGCACCATGCTCCGTGGCAAGTTCCATGAACTAAAATAAAGTGTTTTTTGTTCTTCATTTCTGCCTTTTTCTTGTTTAAGGTGTTTCGGTGAATTATATATATATATATATATATATATATATATATATAAGCGTTTGGTTTTTAGAAAAGTAATGAAAAATGTTTCATTACTTTTCTAGCAATTTAGAAAAATATCCCCGCAAAAGTTTATACTCTGACATTTGCATTACAATGATTTCCTCGTCTTTAACGATAGTGATTTATCATAATTCGTGTAAAAATATTTGTGTTGGAATTAGTCGATTACACCATGAATAAAAACAGTTTTTTTCAATGATTTATCCTAACTCATATAAAAATACTCTTATTAAAATTATCGAGCACCCCACGGATAAAAAGCTTCTTTTTCCTTTTTTTCTTCATGTTTGCGCTATTCCATTGTTGAAAAAAGGAAAAATACTACTGATATTATATGAAATTTCATTAAATGACATTCTTACATGTATACTCTAAGTTTAAAAATATCATTCACACATTGTATAATTTATAGGTGTAGACACTCATACCCACTCCTTTAAATTTTCTGTTAAATAATTCAACTTAACTAAACATCCGTCACTTTAGACCCGTACCTCCATAGCAAACATCTTCAGTTCAGACCCGGTCTTCCCCTTCGAAAATTTCCCATCATATGCCCACCACATCCTTCACCTCGGGCAGAGATGTTTATTAAAACACAATTCTCAAATTCTTATTCCCTTCCTCTTCTCGATTGTCTGCTACGAAACGTAAGAGTAAAATTTAGTCATAAGTCTCCACCATATTCTACAAATTCTCAGATGGGGAGATGATGCATTGAGCTCAGACGATGACCTGTTTTTTTTAGCAATAATGAGGAAATAATTACATATTTAAGATTAAATCCAGAAACACGTGTCCTTTCATAATTCTATTTTTGCGGCACCTATAATGACAGGCAATCTCCGTCATTAAAAGTTTTTTTTGTGGCAAGTTTAGTGATGAGGATTCCCCGTCATCATACTTCATTAAATTGAAATGACAGTCCGATTGATGACAGTCACATCCGTGTCATTAAAGGGTTTTGATGACAGGTTTTCACCATCATCTAAGCCCCATTTTGTAACAGTGAACACTCTCATCCATAGGATTCCTTAACAATGGATCATGATTGTTTAGACTGGTAATGTATTAGTCTAGACAATTTCATGGTCACAAAAATCAACTCCATCTAGGACTTAAGCAAATAAAGTGTGGTTTTACTGCATATCATGAGCATGGGTAACTGCATGTGATATTAAATTACACATTTCATTGACATCCTGCTTCATACAATCACTGCGTCACCTAGACATATCACAGCAAACCGCCAACCACCTGTCTATAGTCAGGGTTTATCAATATGGAGTCAATCCCATATCTAGCCCAAGCATTAGAACTTAAGAAACTACCATGCAGTATAAGTAGCAGTGCACAAGCGTTATATATAAAAATTATTATATTGATGCATCATACTTCATTAAATTGAAATAAAAGAAATAATTATCAATGATGAACTACATAAATGTAAAAAAAGAAAGTGGAAAAATACATTATATGTCATATGACCAAGGTTTGCGAATACACATTCGAGTCACATGCTCTTTAAAAGCTTTAGGCAGTAATCCTTTTGTATGATGATCTGCAATCATTCTTTGTGCCTTTATGTGGGGCACTTCATTGCTCCTCCATTGACCTTCTGACATACAAAAACGTATTTTATATCAATATACTTGTTGTGCTTAGTTAATTTCTTATTCTTCACATATTTCATCACAGCATCATGGTCACAAAATAACACAATGAACTTATGAATGGAGTCCACGACCCTTAGACCTGCAATGAAGTTCTTCAACCAAAGTGCATGTTTTGTCACTTTATAACAACTTACCAACTATGTATACATAGTAGAATCTGTTATGATGGATTATTTAGAGCTTCTCCATGAGACAACACCTTGAGCCAACATGAAACATAACCAGAAGTCAATTTTCTGCTAGTTTGACAGCCCACATAGTCAGCATCAGAGTATCCAATCACTTCTAAGATATCTAATTTTCTGTAGACTAACATGAAATCTATAGTTCTCTAAAGGTACCTCGAAACTTTCTTTAGGGCTTTCCAATGTGCGATGCCAGGATTTTGTTGAAATCTTCTAAGGGTGCCAACAACATAACTTATATCTGGACGAACATAAGTCATGGCATGGCATACATCAAACTCTTCACTGCAGATGCATATTATTTTGAATCAACTTGGCTTTGTCCAATTGCATTTTTAGGACATTGATTTTCAAATAGTATATCCTTTTTTGCAACTGGAACTTCACCAGATGAACAATTTTTCATGCCAAAAGTATTCAACACTTTCTCAACCTATGATGTTTGAGATAAACCAAGTGTACAAGCAATACAATCACGGTGAATTTTAATACCAAAAACATATTCTGCATTACCCATATCTTTCATATCAAAATATTTTGACAAGAAATTCTTGGTATCATGTTCAAAATGAATGCATTAATTGCCAACAAAATATCATCCACATATAAGACAAGAACAATAAATCGAGTCTCACTCACCTTAAGGTATATGCATTTGTCCACCGCATTTTCTTTAAATCCATGGCTTGTAATCTCACGATCAAATTTTAAATCCATTGTCTGGCGGATTTCCAATCCATAGATTGATTTGTTCAATCTTTAAATCATTATTTTCTTGTCCTTGAATGACAAAACCTTCTGGTTGAATTACGTAAATCTATTCGTAAAGATCCACATTAAGAAAAGCTGTCTTCACATCCATTTGGTGCAACTCAAGATCGAAGCGTGCAAAAATGGCAAGAATAACTCTTAATGAGTCATTTAATGACATTGGAGAAAAACTCTTTGAAAAATCTACACTAGGCTTCTGCTTAAAATCTTTAGCTACTAGTCTTGTTTATATCACTCCACATTTCCTTGTGAATCCTTCTTATTTTTAAAAACCAATTTGCATTCAATTGCCTCCCATCCATCTGGTAGATCAGCTAGTTCCCAGACATTATTAACACCCATTGACTTCATTTCATATTTCATGTCTTCCAACCATTTCCTAGACTCTTGACTTTCTATGGCCTGAGAAAAAGAAATGGGATCCTCATGTTCAATTACGTAAACCTCACTATCATACACTTCAAAATCATTCGATATAGCAGGTCAGCGAGCTCGAGTTGACCTTCTAAGGGGGGTAAAGCTCAATAACTGGGTCAGAAGTAGATGTAGGATGCAAATTTGGTGGATTGGAAACTGAAGCTAACAATACTTGAGAATCAACTGGTAGGGTGCAGGATCCAAAATAGAAACACCAGTTGGTATGAAGAGAAAGATATGAGAATATACTATACTTATATGAATTAGATGGTGAAAGTTATTGTTCAAAGAATACAAAATTACTATGATCTAGACTCTCATCAGAATCATCATTCTCAATAAACTTTGCCTGAGAAGTCTAAACAATCTCCATGTGCCTAGAATGACAATAAAATCTAGAACTGTTTGGTCTCTCTAGATACCCAATAAAATAATTAGTGACAGTATGCGGGTCAAGTTTCTTTATATCTGGATTATAGATCTTTGCTTCTGTAATACATCCCCAAATATGTAAATACCTAAGACTAGGCTTATGTCCCGTCCAGAACTTAAACTGAATCTCAGGAGTTGCTTTACACGACACTCGATTCAGGATGTATATAGATGTTTTGAGATTCTCCCCAAAAACTTTTTAAAAGTGTAGAATGACTCATCATGCTGCGAATGTAATCTCGATAACTGTGATTTCAACTCTCTGCAACTTCATTTTGCTCAGAAGAACCAAGATTTCTTTATTGAGGCATAATCTCTTGTTCTTTAAGATATGTTACAAAAGGACCATGATTCACACCTGCGTTATCCATTTTCCTATAGTATTTTCCACCTCTGTCAGACTTCACACCTTTAATCTTTCATTCTAGTTGTTTTACAACCTTAGCTTGATAGATTTTAAAAACATCAAGAGCTTAGGATTTATTATGGATAAGATACACATAAGCATACCTTGAAAAATCATCAACGAAACTAATTAAATATATTTGACCACCTCGAGCAGGAATGTCAAAAGGACCATAAATGTCTGTATGAACAAGATCCAAGAGGCCTAAAGCTCGAATGGCCTCTAAATTTCTTTTCTTATGTATCTTCCTCTTATGCCACAAGATAGACGAATTTTCTTTTACAGAAACATGTTTGATTCCAGATAGCGTAGAATCCACAAAAAAAACAAGAAGCGGGAGTATAGGAATCATCACGAAATAACTTATATAGACCATCAATAAAAATACCATGTCTAACCAAATTATTATTACGATGAATAGTAGCATGTCCATCACCAAAAGAAGCATGAAAGCTAGAAGTTTCAAGTTTTGAAACAGAAACCAAATTTTGCCTAAAAGTTGGAACATAAAAAACATTATACAATTCTAAAAACAAAACCAGTGTTCAACACTAAATCAATTCTTCCAATAGTTTCTATTTAAACTTGTCTCTCATCTCCTAATATCAAATGATCTGCATCCTTGGGTTTTCTCTGGCAATGAAGGCCCTGTGATGAACAAGATATATGACCAGATGCAGTAGAACTAATCCACCAAGTATGTTTTGGCACATTAACTAAGATCGATTCAAAAATCATCATTGCAGTACACATACTTTATTTTTCTTCAACAATTTTTGAACCCATAGCAATCTTTCCTGTTGATGCCCTTTCTTGTTGCATAACCAACACTTAACACGATCATTGCTTCCATTCTTTCCTTTTTCTTATTGCCTTTTCTATTTCTGTGGATTCCCTTTCTGGTAGCCTTTCTTCTTAAACTTGTTCTTGTTGTTAGTACTCACAGCAAATGAGCACTCAGTTCTGGTATCCTTCAACTACTCCTCCTCAGTTACACATAAACCTAGGAATTGGTTAATATCCCACTCCGTGTCTTGTGAATTATAACTCACTCTAAAAGTCTCAAAAGACTTAAGAAGAAAAAAATCACCATATGGACCAGAAGTTCATTGTTGAATGAAATTCACTGTTCCTTGAGTCCATTTGCAAATCTGTACATTTTGTAGATATGTTCCGCCATTGAACCAACACCATCATAATTAGCTTTCATAAGCTCTAGAAGATAATGATACTACAGTTGCTTCTTAATACCCATAAATTGATACTTAATCAAATCAAGAAGTTCTTTAGTAGTGTCCTTAATTGGAATGCCATCCCAAATAGCCTTAGTAATAGAAGCAGGAATAAATCTAATAGCCATGGTATTTTCTTTAGTCCATTTCTCATAACGAAGCTTGTCTGTACTTGATGATTTAGCTGTAGGATTATGTCAATCCTAGAATCCCAATCCCAACATTATCCAATCCCTGATTTTCAGACTGAATAGTTTGAACCATATTATGGTTCAATACTTGTCAGTTCTATTTGAATAGCAGAAGCATCCATAGTTGTAAAGCATGTTATTTCACATAACATTACATGGATGTTATAATACCACAATATAATAATTCATGCTTGGGGTTTAAAGCTGAATTACCTAGGGTGTTTTCCTTAACTTAATTATAACCTCCCACCCTGCGGGAATAGGTAATATACTTATTAAAATCAGCTTTTGGCAGAATTTAATATTTATGTCACTCCCAAATTTACAATAAAGTCGAACATAGACCTAGCTGATTATACTTGAATTATAGTCATATAATTCACTATCTTTAGGCAAGAAAACTATATAGTTTTAACCCAATTATTCTCAACTATTCTACTCAATCAGCTCACATCAAGAAACCGATCACCTTTAGACGGAACAAATATCTCAATGTGAGTGAATGCAATGCGAGACCTTAATAAAACTCACGTTTTTAACATTTCAAAAATGATAACCTCCATGAGTGTGTCACTTTTAAGTAGACATCAGTTTACTTAATTATCACTTTAAAACGGTCACGTTACTGGTTTTTCTAAACCCCATTGAAAAACCTAATTGCAAGAATTTTGTTTCTCATATATTTATATATTTGCTCGAAAACATATATAACGTACGATACATACAACTGGAAAGCAAACCCATAAACTTAAATTGAGAAGTAAGAGTTATAACCAAAAATCCACATTACAGAGGAAAACATTTGAAAATAAAACAGTGTCATCAAATCAAACTCAATATCATGTTTGGAGAAATTGCAAGTTTTTTAACTCAAAAACCCAAGAAAGAGTAAATGGAAGTAAATCAATTCCTTTCCATGAGCTTGTGACTTAAATCAGTAATTCAAACCGTAAAATCAATTCCTTTCCACTTCATCTTATTCTCTCTTCTATAATTTGTTTTTTTTTTTTAATTTTGTTCGGAACACTGCAAAGAAACGCATTCACGTTTAGCACACTGTAAGAAAAAGGCTAATATACGTTTCTTGTGCAAAAAGAGAAGGGAAAAGAAATTACAGAGATGGGTGGCGGATTTCAGAAACCCAAGAGCCCCGAAATTGATTTCCGAAATTGATTTTTTAGAAGTCATGGAATTGCCGACTAAAATTGATTTTAGTCATGGAATTACCGACTAAAATTGATTTCTTGAACATTAAGGTTTGAAACACGGAAGTAAAACAATACAATTGACACCTTCCACTATTTATAAATCTTAAGTAAAACAATGGAAAATTGATGGCTTCATCAATGTCAGTATGAAGAGAGAAGGGTCCAAATTAATGGCTCTGTAAAGGACGAGTTGATTTGGTTTCTTCTACTGAATTTTACAAATCGACAATTTTATACATCTAAAGAATCACAGAATATATTTTGATTTCTATAAAAAAAAACCCTAAACCTACCAAATGTTAGCAATAAATCATCAAATAAAAATGTAGTGCGTATCAGAATTTCATCTAATGATAATTACATTGTAATTCTAATTAAAAGAAAAATTAGTACAATGAACACAAAATAATAAATTTTATTTTTCAGGAAAAAAAATTTCTAACATCAATAAGGTTGTTATCAAAGAGAACGAGAATAAAATGACGAGTCAAAGAACAACTCGCCCAATCAGAATCACACCAAGCAGAAAGATCCCAATCACACTGCGCTTTCAACAAAATGCCTTGGCCAGGACTGCCTTTCAAGTAACGAACCACCCTCAAGGCTGCCTCCCAATGTTCTTTTCGAGGTTGTTGCATAAACTGAGCTACAACATGTACACAATAGGACAATTCAGGTCGAGTAACCCAAAGATAAATAAACCGCCCTAACAAACGTCTGTAAAGTTCTGGATCATGCAAAAAATCACCCTTTGCCATGGCCAAATTGTGATTCTGTTCGATTGGAAAAGAAACTGGTCTAGCTCTAAGTAAACTGACTTCTGAAATAATATCCAATGCATATTTGCGTTGACACAAATAAATTCCTTAGAACTACGTGCAACCCCAATGCCCAATAAATACTTCAACACTCCCAAATCCTTCATATGAAAACAGCTACTCAAATACTGCTTAAATATTTGAATAGCGGAATGATCATTACCTGACACAATAAGATCATCAACATAAACAAGGACATTGACTTGTATCTTGTCCCGTTGCAAAGTAAAAAGGGAGTAAATAGAATAAGATTGCCTGGAACCATACTTCTTTAAAGCTGAAGCTAATTTTGCAAACCAACACCGAGGAGCCTGTCGTAGTCCGTACAAAGACTTCTTCAAATGACATACCAACCCTGGTTTGGGAGCGGGAGCATAAAAACCAGGAGGCATGTGCATGTACACTTCTTATAAGTCTCCATGCAATAATGCATTGTGCAAATCCATATGATGAAGTTTCCAATTTTTAGCTGCAGCCACTGCAAGAAAAGTGCAAATTGTCACCATTTTTGCAACTGGTGCAAATGTCTCATCGTAGTCGATTCCTTCAACTTGCCTGTTCCCCAGAATAACCAGGCGAGACTTGTAACATTCAATCATTCCATTTGCATTATACTTTATCCGAAACACCCATTTGCATCATATCACTTGCTTGCCGGGTGGTAATGGCTTTACAGTCCATGTTCCATTATCTCCCAAGGCTTGTATTTCTTTCTTCATAGCTTCTCTCCATCTTTCATCTTTGACAGCCTCAGCAAAAGAATTAGGTTCAACACCTGTAGTAACAGCTGCTGAGCAAGCATGATGATTCATAGAGAATTTATCACGGTTCACATATTGTGCAATAGGATAAGAACTACCTAAGGAACGCTGATGGTCGAGTGAGTTCGCAGAAGGGCTCATTACTTTCACTGTGTGTAAAACAAAATCTTGCGGCAAAACAGATCCACGTTTCAGTAATTCTTCGGGCTGCTGAACTTGTTCAGCTCCAATCACCCCCCCCCCCCCCCNCCCCCCCCCCCCCTCGCTACAGTCATATCTTGATCTTGTGCATTATTGTTGGGATCAGTCACATCTTGATTATGCTCATCATTTTCTTGTTCAACTATGCCATGATAGCTTTCTAAATGTTCTTCAGCTAAGCAAGCTGCATTCACATTTTTACCAGTCTTCCCTTCCTCATCACTGGTTTTATGCATGTAAGGAAATTGATTTTCCACAAATACTATATCTCTAGAGACAAACAATTCACCTGTTTCCATGTCATACATGCTCCACCCTTTCTTTCCAAAAGGATATCCAATAAACACACCTTTGCGGCTTCGATTGGCAAATTTATCTCCTCGTCGTTGGTTATGGGCATAAGCGAAACATCCAAATACTCAAATATTTTCATATAAAGGGGCTTTACCATACAAAAGTTCATAAGGCGTTTTGCCTTTCAACAACATAGATGGAGTTCTGTTAATTAAATATGCAGCTGTTAACACACGTTCTCCCCAAAATTCAATAGGCAAATTTTCCTGAAAACGAAGTGCTCGTGCTACATTAAGTATGTGTCGATGTTCCGTTCCACTCTTCCATTTTGTTGAGGGGTCCTAACACAGGAAGTCTGATGTATTATCCATTCTTCACAAAGTAATCACTCAAACAAGTAAATTCAGTCCCATTGTCACTGCGCACTATTTTCACATCTCCATGAAATTATCTTTGTATCAATGCAAAGAGATTAGGAAGAGTTTGTCTTACTTCAGATTTCTGTTGCAACAAATAAATCTACACACTTGTTAAATAATCATCAACTATTGTTAAAAAATAATGTGACCCACAAAATGTTCGAGTTTTATAAGGACCCCATAACTCACAAAGAATCATTTCAAAAATACTAGACGCTTTATTATCGCTGGACATAAACTCTACTCTGGCTTGTTTTGCTCTAGGACAAACTTCACAACTAGCACATTTATCACTACTATCATCAACAATTGGCAATAATCTACAATCTTATTAGAAGGATGTCCCAACCTTGCCAAATTTCAAAGGTATTCTTTCGTACCGTCTTCAAAGCTTTAACACACTTCACGCCTTCCATTCCAAGTAATAGAGCCCTTCACGCTTCTCACCCGCACCAATTAGCATCCTCGAATTGTGATCCTGTATTACACAAAATTTTTTAGTGAACAGTACTGTGCAATTCGCCTCCTGAATAAGTTGTGAAACAGAAATCAAGTTACACTTCAAATTAGGAACATATAGCACATCATTCAATTTTAGGCATTTATTTAACATAACAGTCCCTTCTTTATCCGCCATGGCTTCCTTCCCATCTGGCAATCCAATTGTGACAAGATGAGCATTTTTTACGTTGCTCAATAATTCAAGACTTCCTGCCACATGATGAGAAGCTCCAGTGTCAATTATTCATTCCATGGTGTTAGACCTACCATTCAATCTTCCTTGATTTCCATCTTTTTGGACATTCAAAAAATTAAGCAGCGTGTTCCATCGCTCACTACTCAGTCCGCGTAATGCTCTTGTCTCAGCTTCGATTGCATTGCTCTCCTGTGTTGTCACAATTGTTGCATTGGCTCTAACTGGTCCACCACGTCCTCTTCCTCCTGAGGTGGTTGATTGTTTACGCCCTCCTTGTCCACGTCCATATCTGCTACCTTTTGATCTATCTGTTAGAATTATGTCCATAAAGTAAGGTGTAATAATTATTTATGAGTATTTAGTTATTTCTCTGAAATTTATGTATTAATGAGTTTTATGAATAAATGAAAGTTTTTTTTTAATTAAAGTGTGTTAATAATTTACTTAAGTCCTGAAAGTATTATCAACGTAAGAAGAGTAAAGACAATGAGGTCTTACAAACAAACTCTTCTTAAATAGTTCGATTACGACTGTTAGGTTGAACCATACAATGTTGATATTGGGGCATGAGAGTGGAGACTCTAATGGTTGACCTAAACATGTTATGGAACATATTAAATAGACCAGTAACAAATTAGTTTAGAGCAAAACCGTTTATCTAGCTCTAAATCTAATTGTTAAACATTGAGGGTAGTTTCGTGATTACTTTAATCCTAGATGAATATGAAACTTGACTTAGTTACTTACGATATTTGATACGCCAAATGAGTGAGTTTGAATTATCGGACAATACCTCGGCTGTTGGGATCGTGATTCAACTCTGTTGGAGTTGTGTGATTCACAAATATGAAATTCGTAGTAAGATTGCGATAACAACAATATTATCTTATACTTTATTGATGGGTGTGTGAATAAATAAACCGGGCTTGGTACTCGATGACATGATTTATTGAATAAGACATTGTGAATTGTACGTGACACTTCACTGATATGTATTTCTTATTTACAGTAAATAATTAGTTAAGAAAATAATAACTAGATGGGTAAAACGATAATCTTACATCTAACTCTTGTTACTTATATTCACAAATGGAATCATCGTAAAATATTTTATGGACCGTGAAATAAATATGCTTATTTACACCAACAGAAAATGTAGCGCGTATGAATCGAGAGTTGATTTTGCATCACACCTATAGTGGAGTCGTACGGTGTCGGGATTAAATAAATCAGGAATTTATGGAGATAATTAGCCACGTATTTGAATCTCAAAGCTTTATTCATGTGGGTTCATTCAGTCTCAGAAGTAGCTCATAAGAACATGAATGAAAAACAACCTCAGTTGGACTAAAAGCGTGTTTTGGACCAAGATACACTTCCCGAACCCATATGTAATGGGTGTCATCACTAAATTAGTAAAGAACGGAATTAATGTTCAAATTAATCAATTTATCATTTTTTAATTATTAGATAATTAGTAAATAAAAGAAAGTAATTAATTAATTGGTGGGGATCAATTTAGATTGATGAATTTGGACACAATATTGACTCTAATGGAGATGTAAAAATCATAGAGAGCAGTGCAATAAGATGATAAATTTCGGCAATTTATAATATAAGGGTATATGTGTAAATTATATAATTATTATATAAGGGATTGCAATAGAGTTGCATCCCTAAGCTAAGTTTAACCTAATCATAATGTATGATTATTTAGAGCAAGAAAAAGGTTTCTCTCTCCCCCTCCCTTGTGGCCCCCAAAATTATAGAGAGGAAAAAAAAATAATTTTTTCTTCTTCAGTTATTTAGAGAGTCCACACTCTATTCCTGACAATATCCTTGCGAGACATACTTCTGAATCCTACGAGTGGTTGTTGGTGTGAAAATCGATTGAAATTCTGCAATTTTCAAGAACTAGGAACGCGAGACAATAAATTGGATCCCACCATTACACATATTCAGAAACTCTCCATTACAAGAAAAGATAAAAATTGTTTATATCTCTTCTCGATGCGTTTATCTAAATTTGTATGATTGTTGTATGGTTTTATATTTAATATGATTAAATATTTTTTTTGAAATTTTTTTATATTCCGCCCGCGAAACGTTCGTGATTCATTAATTTTTCATCAATTTTTTTAAAAACTGATCAAACAATCGGTATCAGAGCTTTGAGTTCTTGATTATACATATTTAGTGTTTAAACTTATGTATGGATGGATATTATGATAACGACATATATTTGTCTATGGTAGATTCAAAGCATGTTTGAATGTGTTTTATGAATGAATCCCGATCGATTGGCTCTAGGTGTCTATTTTTTATTTTAGAATTGATTTACATTGAAATTGAGGCATAGGATTTGATGTAATTTAATTTTTTGTAGAAGTTGTAACTTTAAATTCCGTGAAAGTCGTCGTTTGTCACCGTCATTCATCATCGTTTGTCACAGCCGTTCGTCTCCGCCGTCACCGCTATTCACCCCCATCGGCACCACGCCGCGTCGTCACCTGCTACCCCATGTTGTTGCACATTGCTACTTGCCATTGTCGTTCGCCGCCATAGGTTTCCTAATTATGGTTTAGGAAATCATATGGTTTAAGAAACCTTTTGGAAATTTTTGTGTTTAAGAAACCTTGAGGTTTTGGAAACCTTTGAGTTTAGGATATCTTGAGGTTTTTGAAAACTTTTGAGTTTAGGAAATCTTAAGGTTTTGGAAACCCTAGTATGCACAAGACCATGTTGGGCCTTTGACTGGAGTGGACCCACCAAGCTAGTTGCTTAGCCCAAATAATTTACAGGGATTTGAAATTTGATTCCAAACTCAATTCAGTCCCTAAAAATTATTTTTATTTAACGGTAATTTTTCAACATTAGAACTTATTTTATAAATTGTTTTCAACACTATCAAAGTAAAAATTGTTGGAAAATTAAATTTTAAATTGAAATTTGAATTTTGAGTATGAGACTGGACCTTAGTAAATAGTTACTAAGAAATGGTACTTCCTGGAGGAGAATGAGACAATTACAGACGTCATAAACACTTGTATATAGATTATTGTAAGTTTAACTATTATTATTTTTATGGGTTGTAGTTAGAAATGATCTATAGAGAGGTTAATTTTGAATGTACGATTTATTATTAATCTCATATAATCATATAACATGTAATATAGAAGTAGGGATATGTCAATATCAAGATGACATGTAACATGCACATGCATAATTGTAGTTTAAATTTACAATGAGTTATAATTTAAATACAATGCCAATTTTATAAAAGTTATAATTTTTTAAATTATGATTTAAATTTTATTAAAGTTTATAATTTTAAAACTTACTTTTTTCAAATTTATAAAGAGTTCTGTTATTTTGAAAAAAGCAAAGAAAATTCCATTTTCCCAAAAGTTAAGTGGGAGGGTTGTTTACGTTGAAACGTTCCTAAGGTCCCAACGCAAACTTGGTCGTGGCACGAGCAATAGTTTAGAGACGCCCTAGCAGTCCTCACTTCAGTGGGAGAAACTTAGGAATCGTGTCGCTTTGAGTTATTGAGTTGTTTGAGAAGCTAAAGCTTATAAAGGAAGTGTGGAGGCAAGACCGTTCCTAGACAGACTGTTAGTTCACAACAACCTTTAAAGTTGATGCGTTGGTTAAACACTTAGACCGAAGTACATTGGAATCTCTCATAGGAGCTAGTCAAAATCATGGGTGATTGGTTAAACTAGATGTAGTTACATCTTGAAAACGTTAACCAAACGAGAAGAGTCTCGATGAGATAAGAGGAGCTTGAGCGTTGTCCTTAGATGAGATAAGCTCTCGTTGTTGATTGTAACTTCATGGAAGAACTATTTTTATTAGATTTTTAAATATTCAAGTATTTGCATAATGCATCATATATACTTTCCTAAATGATTGAGTATTTATTTACACCGATTTATTTATTCTTTTTAGTAATTATGTCATTATCCTCACTCATAACAATCTTGAATGCGAACAAACTTACTGGTAAAAATTACATGGGTTGGAAACGTAATATTGATATCATGCTGATGGTCGAAAAGTACAATTTTGTGCTCACCACCCCTTGTCCGATTGAGCCTATCGTTAAATCGACTCAAGAGAAAAACGATGTTTATGTTTATTGGTTGCGTTCTGATGAGATCGCCAGGTGTTACATCTTGGCATGTGTTACCAATGTGTTGCAACAACATCATCAGAACGTGGAAACCACCATTGATATGACGGTGAAGATCACCGAAATGTTCGTGGATCAGGGTCGTCAAGCCAAACAGGTTGTTGTGCGAAACTTCATAAATTACTGGATGAAACCCAGAACTCCTGGTAGAGAACATATGATGATGAACATTAGTTATCTGAATGGATGAAGATTATGGGAGCTAAGGTAGATGGCGAGACTCAAGTTGATATGATCCTTGAGACCCTACCAGATATTTTTAAGAACTTCAAACTTAATTATTTGATGAATAAGTTGAGGTACTCATTTTTAAAACTTATGAAGGAGTTGAAAGCTGATGAGACCCTATTTATGAAGGGCAAGAGGAAGATTGGGGAGGCAAATTTTACTAAAAGTAAACCTTCCACTTCTGGGGCAAAAAAAAACACAAGAGAGGTTCGAATAAAGTTAAGAAGCAGAACTCAAAAGCTGTGAAAGGTAAGGGCCCTGCAAAAGTGGACAAGTCAAAAGGCAAGTGTCATCATTGTGGAGTCGCTGGTCATTGAAAACGCAGCTGCCGGATTATCTCAAGGAGTTGAAATCCAAAGATACATTACTTGTTATTGAGGCATGTTATGTGGCTGACTCTACTTTCTCATGGATTGTAGACTATGCAGCCACTAACCATATATGTTGTTCCCTACAGGAGTTTAGGAAAATCAGAAGGCTTGACGGGTGTGAGTTTAGCTTCCGTTGAGAGAATGGAGCACTAATATTGGTTGTATCAGTTGGAACTATTAAATTGTCATTTAATAATAATTTTTTGCTTTTACGAGAAGTTTATTATATCTCGATTTTTAGAAAAAAAGCTTATTTCAGTAGCTAGTTTGATTAAGCAAGGATTTTCTTTAACTTTCATTGATAATGATAATGGTATTTTTTTGAAATGATTGCTTGATTACTACTGCACACTTGATAAATAGTTTATTCTATGTAAAACCAAAAGTTTCAATGATATGTGACACTGAAGTAAATGCCGATTTGCAAAAGGATAGTAAAAAGTTGAATTCTAACTTAATCGATCTAACCTACTTGTGGTACTTGCGTTTTGGTCACATTAGCCTAGGGTGGAACCATGTGGCCCGTAAGAAATGAAATTGAAACTTATTCAGAGACCCACAAGTGCATATTGGTCGCATTAGCCTAAACAAGATTAAAAGACTTGCAAATGATGTTCCATTGTAAACTTTAAGTATGGGATCACTACTCAATTGTGAATCCTACATAAAGGCAAAATGACCAAGAGATCATTTTTAGCGATGTGTGAAAGAGCCACTCAATGCCTCGAAGTCATACATAGTGATATATGTGGGCCATTGAATATCCAAGCAATAGGAGGTTATGAATATTTTGTAACTTTCACAAATGACTACTCACGTTTTGGACATGTTTATCTAATGCGCCAAAAGTCTGAAACCTTTGAAAATTTCACAAATGGCTACAGTTGAGAAGCAATTATAGAAACAAATCAAAACACTACGATCCAATCATTGTGGAGAGTACTTGCAAAGAGAGTTCGAAGACTTTCTTTAGGAAAAATGTATTCTTTCTCAGCTTACAGCACCTGACGCTCCAGAATAGAATGGTGTGTCAGAGAGAAAAAATCAAAATCTGTTGGATACAGCTAGATCCATGATGAGTTACTCATCCTTCCCAGATTCTTTCTGGGGACATGCCTTGGAAACAACGACATATATTCTGAACCAACTTTCATCAAAGACGGTGTCTAGTACACTATATGAAAGATAGAGTTAATGAAAGTCATCCGTCAACCACCTTAGGATATAGGGATGCCCAGCACAAGTTCTAATACCGAAGACATGCAAGTTGGCCAGTCCATCAATATAATGCATGTTTGTAGGATATTCCAATGGAACAAAGGAGTATGTATTTTATGTTGGAAAATGCGGCGCAGGCGCAACAGAAGCGTCTAAAATAATAAAAACAAATATTTTTCAATAAAAAAAGAAAAACAAGCGCGACCCAACTATTTCCAAAAATAAAAATTTTATTGAAAACTATTTTCAATAAGGAAGGATTCATTATATATTTATACATTAAATCTACAACATACAAGGTTAGAGCTCATATACATCTTATAGTCTATATCAAGCATCTTTGCAAAAATAATCGATCATTCATCCCACGAAACCATTCCAACGATCAATAGACTCCAAGATTCACACCAAGATTTTCCAAGTCAATTCTCAACGCACTAGCACGTGTGTGGCCACGTAAAATATTACAAGACACTTTTTCTGTATCTAGATATATTCAACACATGAGGTCAAGAGATTAATTGAGAATAACTTTTGTGAGACGATTCTCTAAAAGAACATGATGCGTCTTTGCAAAAATGATCGATCATTCATCCCACGAAACCATTCCAACTATCAATAGACTCCAAAATTCACTCCAAGATCTTCCAAGTCAATCCTCAATGCACTAGGACGTGTATGGCCACGTAGAATATTACAAGATATTTTTTCTGTCTCTAGATATATTCAACACATGAGGTCTAAAGATTTACTGAGAATGACTTTTGTGAGACGATCCTCTAAAAGAACACGATGCTATCTTTTAGAGATTTGATTAACTTTTAATCGCGGAGAAAAAATTCTCAAACTCTAATTGTGTTCTCAATTTAATTCTTGATTGATGAACTAATAAACTGAGCTATCTCTCGATATGCCATTAGAATAATACATGAATATATTCTAGATAATAGCGTATAAGATATTTAGGGATAATTAAAAATTAAAAAATAATATTTAATTTCAAATTACCAAATACAGTGGGACCTGCTGTATAACAGTGCACAACTACAGTGCCATGGAGCACTGCAGTTGGCGTTAAGCATCACAGTGCCTCACAGCACTGTGTCTTACGCCACACTGCAGTGTCGTATGGCACTGCAGTTTTACACGCCTACTATTGTAGTGTTACGTGGCACTACAGCAATCTATAGTGATCTATGATTCTCAATTATTGATCGATACGTGACAATTACTGTAATTTACATATTTATTTTAATTAGATAAACATCTAGATATCAGTTAATTCAAAATTAACATATATGATGATCCCTATCAACTAAATTATCTGTTATCTCACAAATAACAAATTTAGTTGATTGAAATTATTATCTAATAATTATTTAATTATCTAATTTCATAAATTAGATATTATTTCTCACTTATAGATAACTGAACAAATAAATGATAATTATTTATATATATATAATTAAATAATTCATTCTTAATTAATTAATCACACATAATTATCTCATAATTATGTACTTGCCCAAAAAATATTCACACCTTAGACTGCGTAGTATAGATGTGACTTGAGGACCATGGACCTATAATCATAAGTTTCAATAAAACAGATTATTAATTAAAATCTTTAATCAAATATTCTTATTTATTAATTTTATTATTACTCCACTATAAAAATGAAATTGAACTCTTAGTGATCATAGACCTATAATCAGTGTTGGTTGGGTGTTGAGTACAAAATTACTATCGAGGTGATCTTTCTCTGTGATTACAAATTAATCAAAAACTTTGAAAAAATAATCATCGTATTCACTTAGAGGATTGTCTTACTAAATTAACCATTCTCATTAAATCTCTAGATCTCATGTGTTGAATACATCTAGAGACAGAAAAGGTATATTTGAATTATTATACGTGCCCACACACATCCTAATGTGTGTGAAGATTGACTTGAAAGATCTTGGTGTGGATCTCGAAATCCGTTGTTCGTGGGAACGCATGATCATTGGTTTGCGATGACACTTGATATAGACTATAAGAGGTATATGATTCATATCCATGTACGTCTTAGATTTAATATATATAATGGATCCTGATTTAAAAGAATTTTTCAATAAAAGTTTTAATCTTAGAAACCATTGCGTCGCGTTTATTTTTTATTGAAAATATTTATTGTTTAATAAATTTTTAAAAGCCCCATGCTTCCACCACGCGAGCCTCGTATTTCTAACAATTGGTATCAAAGTGTTCTTTATTTATTTATGTATTATTGTGTGGATTTTCTTGCATTATTCATAATATATTTTATATATATTTATGAATAGATGATTTTATTTTTTGAATGTATGGTTAAATAATGGATCGTTAATTGTATGATGATTATTGAGTTAGGATTTGTCCTTTAATTTTTTTCTTAGATCTTGTGTAAGTCGTGACTGACGCCATGACTAACGGCAGCGGCCGGCTCTCAACGGCCAGCGACGGTGATGGGTGGCAGTGGGAGAGTCCTGTCGTTGGTGACAATTGTTGTCACAGCTAGGGAAATTTTGTAGAAACTCTTATACTAACTTATCATATCACTACAAAGTTTTAAGAAAGCCCTAATTCTATCTTTTATCTTTTATCTTTTATATTTTTAATTAATGTAATTTTTAATTTTTAATTTTATGAAAATTAAAGATTAATTAATTTTTTAGGTTTGACCCAAGTTTGACTAAGTCAATAAATTGTTGTTTACTAAGTCAAATTTAATAATTTTAAAATATAATTATAGAGATCATCTTAAATTAAGAAAAATAGTTTTTCCTAATTAAAAGGGTTTTGTTCATAGCATGAAGATTATAAAGATGGACATCAGGTGGAGAATGAGATATTTTGAAAATATGTAATCTTGAAGTCCTCTTTATAATTTTATTTCTTTATTTCATTGGTTGTATTTTAAAATAGTTAATAGTCACTCAATCCATTATTATTTAATTTAATTTTAAATAATTATTTATTGATATGATTGATAAAATGACCATGCATCAATCGATCACATGGCATACATGAAACCCCACACAGTTTTATTTAATCATGCATCTCATCAGTAGAAACATGATTTATTAGGATTGTCCTAATATCTTTATATGAATGGTTTTGAGAAATCAATTATATGTAAACTGCTAGGTTTTAATTAGTTAAAACTTGGTAATCACACCACTCTAAAGGCTATAGTAACATTTAAGATAACAATCTTAATTAAAAGAGTTTTATGAATGTAATTAATTAGTTAATCTAAGTTGATCTAATTATGAGTTAGACTCTATAGAAGGTTAAATGAACTTAGACCAATGAGATTGAATTAATTGTTAATTTCACAATCATAGGGTTATATTTTTAACAAGTAATTAATTTAGAATTAATTGACTAGTTAATATAAAAATACATTAATTTAAAAATAGTGAGTGGGAGAAGGTTGACATGTCAATGTAACATATGATCTCCATTATTAGTACAACACCGTGAGGTACAGTGAGGGTCTTGAGATGGTTTTGTTTTCATCTCCCTAAGGAAGCTTTCGAGTTGTATCAATATCAAAGTTTGACTTCTTAAAAAGATAAGACTAAGTGATGTAGTTTAGTATTGACCGACCCTAAGACTGCATATTCTAAATCAAGTCATGAAATCTGAAATAATAAGTTACACTCTGAAAGTCACAATTAATCTTTCATGTGGATAATTGTGACTTGACTAAATCAGCGATTCCTTATTGTAAAAAGAGAAAATATGAGATATTTTGAGTTTTAATTAACAAGGATGAGAATTTCTTATAGACAATCTAAGATTAATCAGACTGACCCTAAGGTAGCATATTAATTGTTAGGTTGTTTTATCATGGATTAATAAATGTTAAATTTATGTGTTTAATATATTGCATTCATGCAACACGTTTATTTTCTGAATTCTAGACATTTATTTCAGTTATATTGAATTATGTATGTTTTATTTTTCAGTATTATTATGTCTATCATGGGCAACCCTATTACTGCTTCACTTGCACTTGAGAAACTAAATGATGATAATTTCATAAGATGTAAATCAAATTTAAACTCGATGCTAATTTGTGAGAACCATAAATTTATTCTTATTGAGGAATGTCCTGAGAAGCCCGCTGCCAATACCCCTAAGAATGTTAGGGAAAAATTTGATGCCTGGATTAAATTCAACAACAAAGTAAAGTGCTACATGCTTGTGAGCATGAATGATATTTTGAGAACTTATCATGAGCGCATGGAGACTACCTATGAGATTATGAAATCTCTACAGTGATGTTTAGGCAGCAGTCTAATCAAAATCGTCATGAGGATACTATGAGCTACATGAAGACCAAGATGAAGAAATATACTTTTGAGCGTGAACATGCTCAACATAATACATAAGGCAGAAGTACATAAGCGATCATTGATGAACGAACTTAAGTCATCATTATACTTGAATAGCTCACACCTATTTTTTCTGCGTTCATCACCAACTATGTTATGAATAATTTGTGATTCAACATGACCCAATTGTTGAATGAACAGTAGACTTTTGAGTCACTCAATAAGAGTATGACCAAAGAGGGTGAGGTAAATGTTGCCGAGTAAAAGCCTTCTTCCACTGTTGTTTAAAGTAACAAGAGGAAAAAGATCAATGGTAAGGGTAAAGGTAAGAATAAGAAAGGGAATAAATACAAGACATCATCGAAAGTCAAGAAGAACAAGAATGACAACAAGCCTAAGGGAAAATGTTTCCATTGTGGGGTTGAAGGTCATTGGAAGAGAAATTGTAACAAGTATCTCTCTGAGCTGAAAAAGAAAGGTAAAAATGATTTACTTGTACTTGAAGCTTGTTTAGCAGAATATGATTTGTCATTCTAGATACTGGATTCAGGAGCTACTAACCATGTATGTTCTTTTTTATAGATGCTTGATTCGTCAATGGAGCTGGCTAATGGCAAGGTCATTATGAGAGTTGACAGTGGTGCGCTCATGTCAGTAAAAGTATTGGAAATAGTACGTCTTAATTTTAGAAATAGTTATTTAGTTTTGAACGATGTTTATTATATTCTTGGATTTTTGAGAAATTTATTTCTCTTTCGTTATTGCATGAACAATTTTTTTTAAGTTTCTTTAATTAATAATGAGTTTATTATTTTTAAGAATGTAAAAGTATCAAACAAACTGTATATGTTTAAACTGACTGAACGCATATTAAATAATTATGAATTATTTAAATTAACAAATCCTAAAAGTAACAAACGATAAAGAGTTTCTCATGATGAGGATAACACGTATCTCTAGAATCTTAGGTCGGGAAATATTAATCTAAATAGGTTAACAAGGCATGGTGCTTTGACAGAACTAAAAGTTGAAACTCTTCTTGTTTGTGAATCATGTCTAGATGGTAAAATGACCAAGAAACCTTTCACTGGAAATGATCAAAGAGTCAATGAACCACTTGAGCTAGTGCATAATGATGTGAGCGGACGGGCCAATGTATAAACTAGGAGGTGGGTATGAGTATTTTATCATTTTTATTGACGATCACTCAAGATATGCATATACTTACATAATGCATAGAAAGTCTGAAACTTTTGGAAAGCTTAAAGACTTCAAAACTGAAGCTGAAAAGTAATTAGGTAAATCATTAAAAACCCTTCGATCAGATCGAGGTGGCGAATACTTGAATTTAGAGTTCAATGATTACTTGCTGGAGTATGGAATCCTATCCCAACTCATGGCACCTGGAACGCCGTAGCAAAATGGTGTTTTAGAAAGGAGAAACTGAATCTTATTGGATATAATTAAGTCGATGTTAAGCTACTCATTACTACCACTTACATTTTGGGGATATGCATTACAAATGGCAACTTACATTTTAAATTTAGTATCTTCTAAGTCTGTAAGCAAGACACCTTTAGAGTAATGGAATGACTTCAAACCCAGTTTGCGTCATTTTTGTATATGGGGGTGTCTAGCTCATGTTCTTAGACTCAAGACTAGAAAGTTAGACTCAAGGTCTGAAGTGTGTATATTTGTTGGCTATGCTCTAGAGACTAGAGGAATGACTTCAAACTCAGTTTGTGTCATTTTTGTATATGGGGGTGTCTAGCTCATGTTCTTAGACTCAAGACTAGAAAGTTAGACTCAAGGTCTGAAGTGTGTATATTTGTTGGCTATGCTCTAGAGACTAGAGGTGGGTACTTTTATAGTCACAAGTAACAAAATGTGTTTGTATCGATAAATGCCACCTTCCTTGAACATGACTATATGGAAAACTACAAACCTCAAAGCAAATTAGTTCTCGAAGAATTAGCATTTGATGAGATCATACCACCTTCATCATCAACTGATAAATGATAAATCATTGAAACCACTGTTCATGTTCAGGAAATCCCGGTGCAACATCGTAGTGGAAAGGTTGTAAGACAACATATTCACTATGAACTAGAGGCACATATCCTAGTGTTTGACACTGGTAAGGAAGATCCATTAACCTTTAAAGAGGTGATGGATGATCTTGAAAAATGAGAAATGGTAAGATGCCATGAACCAGGAAACAGAATCGATGTATTCTAATTTCATTTGGGAACTTGTAGATCCACTTGAAGATGTCAGGCCCATTGGATGTAAATGGATTTTCAAGAACAAAAAAAGGTGCAGATGAAAAAGTTGAGACTTTCAAGGTAAGGCTGGTAGTCAAGGAGTATACACAAAGGGAATGAGTCGATTATAAAGAGTCATTCTCCCTTGTGCCATGCTAAAATTCATTCGCATCCTTTTGTCCATTACCGCTAGTTTAGAAAATGAAATATGGAAAATGGACGTCAATATAGTTTTTCTGAATTGCTCTTTTGAAGAAAGCATCTGTATAATGCAACTGTATAATGCAACTAGAAGGGTTCATGAAAAAGGGGCAAGATCATAAAGTATACAAGTTGCTTAAATCTATTTATGGATTAAAGCAAGTATCTAGATCTTGGAATCTTACTTTTGATGAGATTATTAAATCATATGGATTCGAGCAAAATGTTGACGAAGCTTGTGTTTATAAATACATCAAAAATAAGATATTGGTTTTCTTAATTCTTTATGTTGGTGATATTCTACTCGTTGGGAATGATGTAAAAACTTTGTCAAAGATAAAGAAATGGTTAGCTGAGAAGATTTAAATGAAAGATTTAGGAGAGACGAGCTATGTTTTAGGCATCCAAATCCTAAGGGAAAGAAAGAACAAGCTCTTGTCACTTTCTCAGGCATCTTATATTGATAAGGTGCTGGAAAGATTCTCTATGGAGAATTTCAAAAACGATCAACTACTGACTAGACATTGAATTGTCCTCTCTAAGGAGTAATGTCCTAAGACACCTCAGGAGGACGAGGATATGAGAAAGGCTCATTATGCTTCAGTTGTTGATAGTTTCATGTATGTCATGTTGTGTACGATACCAGACATCTGTTATGCGGTGAGAATTGTTAGTCGTTATCAATCAAATCTTAGTTTCAGATATTAGATTGCAGTATAACACATTCTTAAGTATCTTAGGAGAACGAGAAACTATATGCTTGTTTATTCATGTGGAGACCTGAACTGCACTGGATATACTAATTCTGATTTTCAATAAGATAAAGATAGTTAAAAGTCAACGTCTGGATCAGTATTCAGCCTTGGTGGAGGAGTTATAGTCTGGAGAAGTATTAAATAATCTAGCATTGCAAATTCCACTATGGAAGTTGAATATATAGCAGCTTGTGAAGCTGCAAAAGAAGCGGTATGACTTAGAAAGCTCTATATTATTCTGGAAGTAGTTCTAGATATGGACAAGTCAATGATCATATACTGTGACAACAGTGGGGTGGTAGCTAATTTCAAAGAACCGAGGAGTCACACGAGGGGTAAGAACATAGAGATAAAATATCATATTGTAAGAGATATCGTGCATCGAGGGGATGTGAATTGTGACTGTTATGAAGATAGCGTCAGATTAGAACCTGGCTGATCCTTTTACCAAGAAACTTCCTATGAAATCATTTGATGGTCATGTGCATAACATGGGGTTGAGACAGATGCCACATGTGCTTTAGGATAAGCGGGATATTGTTAGGAGTAATGCCCTCAAAACATGTGTATTGACATTTTAATATAAATTTAATAGAAATACATTTTTCTTATAATTATTCTTTTAAATTATTGTTGAATAATTTATATAAATTTCTGAAAAAATTCTATATTCATTAATGAGACTATGATCTTGTAGTAGTACGAGAGGATTAGGATCATTGATAATGAATAAAACTTGTTAGCAACATATTAAAGTTTGGAATTTTTAATGAATGGTTACTAGTACGGTTCACTAAGCATTACGAATGCATGTGATCTAGATCCGGATCATTGATGTGGATAGACATCTTAGTGAAGATACTTTATACAATAAGATTCTATATGATAGGATCAATGTGAATTAATATTTTTGTTAACTTGTTGTTTATCATAAAAATTTAATACACACCATCTGATGATCATATGTAGACAGCCTGAATCCTGAGTAGTCAGGAACTCTTATACATGTCTACCAGATCTTTTGATTCACTCATTAAGGTTAATTTATAAAACATGCTAGTGACTTTTGTTTTCGACATCCAGTGATGTGGATGGCTGAGAACATAATCTTATAAGATTTGGAATCCAAGCATTCCTAATGGATCGTATATTGGTTCCCTTAAGTGTTGATTCTAGAACTGAATGATTATTGAGCTCAAATTTATAATACGATTATAAATTAATCATTCACTAGTGAATTAATGGTATTTAATGATCAACAGCTAATTAGAAAGGTAAAACGGTAATTTTGATCGGCTCTAATTATGAACCAATAATTGGATTACATAACTACGTGAAATAATCATAAAAATAGATTACATGAGAATACTCTATAAATACATTTTATAATTACTAAGAATATAATTTCATATTTATAGTGGAGTAATAATTGAATTAATAAATAAAATTATTTAATTAAAGAGTTTAATTAATAGTCTGATTTATTGGAGCTTAAGATTATAGGTTCACAGCCTCCAAGTCACCTATGTACTACGCAGTGTAGGGTGTGAATATTTTAGGACATGAGAAAATGACTGACATATAAAAGGAATTTTTATTATAGAGTAAGTACACAATTATGAGATAATTATGTGTGATAAATTAATTAAGAATTATTAATTAAATTATTTATATTATTTTTGAAAAATTATGTATAAATGATTATATCAATTAATTTTTTAATTATCAATAAGTGAGACAATATATCTAATTTGTGAAATTGAATAGTGTTGAATTATTATTAGATAATAATTCAAAATTTGAATAAACTAAATATATTATTTGTGATCTAACAGATAAGCTAGTTGATAATCAGATAAGTTAATTTTAAATTAACTGATATTTAGATATTTATCTAGTTAATACAAATATTTATTTTTCAATAATTACCACATGCCAATCACTGATTGAGAATCAGAGATTGGAATGAATTACTGTAGTGCCACGTGGCACTACAGTAGTGGACGTGCAATACTGTAGTGCCACACAACACTACAATAGTGCCACACAACACTACAGTAGTGCCATGAGGCACTGTCATGGCTCACGGCAGCTACAGTGGGTCCCACACTGCAATGGTAATTTTAAAATTAAATATTATTTTCATTTTATCCCTAAAAATCTGATGAGCCTAGAAAATATATATTAATATTATTTTATTAGCCTCGAGGTTGGTTGGGTGTTGAGAACACAGTTGCTATCAGGATGACATTTCTTTGTGATTAAACATTAATAAAAAACTCTGAAAGAATAATCATCGTATTCTTTCAGAGGATTGTCTCACTAAATTAATCATTCACAGTAAATCTCTAGATCTCATGTGTTGAGTAAATTTAGAGACAAGAAAAGCATATTTGAATTATTCTATGTGCCCACACACGTCCTAGTGTGTTTGAGAATTGTCTTGAAAGACCTTGGTGTAGATCTCGAAATCCGTTATTCATGGGAACACAAGATCGTTGGTTTGTAAGGACGTTTGATATAGACTACAAGAAGTATATGATTTCTATCCATGTATGTTTTAGATTTAATATATAAATATATAATGGATCCTGATTGAAAAAAAGTTTTTCAATAAAAAATTTTAATCTTGGAAACCGTTACGTCGCGTTTATTTTCTTTAATCGAAAAACATTTCTTTACATTTTTGTACTTTGATCTAGACTTGTTTCTTCCTCTAAATTCCTTCATTTCTGATCTTCCTCTCACAGACAAACTCTCTCTACTGGACTCATTTTGCTCATCCTTCCTTTACAAATCTTTTGAGTTTAAAGCTCCAATAACATTCTCCAATGACAGTGTCCCTCTACCGTGCTTGAGAATGTCTACAAATGTCTCATATGATCTTGGTAAGGAGTGTAACAGTACAAATGCCTTACCTTCATCATCATACTCCACTTGTATGTTTTCAAGGTCCAGACATAATTTATTAAACTCATCAATGTGTTCTTGGAGGTTCTTACCCTCTGTCATCTTATAGGTGAAGAACTTAGCCTTTAAATACAATCTACTTGACAAGATCTTTGTCATGTATAAGCTCTCTAACTTGAGCCATACTTCATCTACAAACTTCATCTTAGATATTTCCCTTAGAATCTTATCACTGAGACTAATTATTAAAGTGTTATATGCCTTCTTCATGATGTCTTTCTTTTTCTCTTCAGAGTAGCTTGCAGGTACTTTTTTTCTCCTTCGAGTGTCTCATCCAGTCCCAAGTTCCCTAGAAGTGCAAGCATCTTCATCTTCTAGATTGAAAAGTCATTAATACCATCAAAATTGTTAATATCATATTTTGTTGAGGTAGTAGGCATCGCAGAAGCTTTTCTTGACAGCTTCTTGATTTAGAGTTAACAATCTTGAACTATCAAGATTCTTGAATTTTAAAGTTTATACCCCTCTGGTTTGACAACCTTTGGCTCTGATATCACTTTTGTTGTGATGCAATGGCTAATAGTGGCGTTCAACTATGCAGGTCAACATGCAGAATAAAAAAAGAATGAGAGAAGATGAAGAAATACACCGAGAGTTATACTGGTTCAATTCTAGAAATGGAACTTACATTCATTCGTCAGAGTTGGAGATTCAAAGAACCCATGTATGAACCTTCTCTTGATACTCTCTGTAAGTTGCAGATTCGATCGACTCATCTCACTATTCTTGCTACCTTTCTTGCTTGCTTGACGAGAACATAATCACTCTATGCCTAGATTCTATTTTCAAGTGGTTATATATCTATCTTAGATGCGTGTATGTCATGGGTATTAGATTAGTTGCTAGGTACCTTAATTGCCTTGGCAGTTATATGAAATTGTCAAAAGTCTAACTAAACTAGATAACTAATTTAAATTGATACACATCTTATAGAACTTGTGGTCAAATTAGAATTATTAATAAAAGATATTCATTAGACTCCGAAAAAAATATTTGGTTCTCCATCATTTTACGCACAACATTTCCTATTATTTAATGCAACAAACACATGAGAAGAAAACCGAACTATATTAGTCTAATATATATATATATANTATATATATTACTTTTGACCTTAATAAGTTTGAGTACGACAATTATTTATAGTATAATATAATTAAGCTACAAAAAGAATTTGAAATTCGTTCAAACTTTGATTCATCAATATCATATATCGAGTTGATTTTAATAAAATTTAGATATAATTAACGAAAATTTCCATCTTCGGATAATTTAAATAAAATAGTTATTTAGAATTAATTAATCATAGCTCTTGCTTGACAGACTTGAATTGTTATTTTCATACTATAAGTTGCATGTCTTTACAAAGAATGTTCTCCACATCCATTAAAACTTAAAAAGTAGCAGCAAACGAAAATTATGATTATTGAATTGTCATTATATGACATAGTTTTATGCTTTCTTTCTTCTTCTTTTTTTCTCTTTTGCTGTCAGGAAATAATTGCATCAGCAAAATCCCATTATTTTGAGTGGAAAACAAATGTGCATTTTATAGACGTGGAGAGGTAGAGATTGGTCATTATTTGAACCTTTAATGGTAGGGTCATATACACATTAATATGGTGCTGAAATGATATAAATATATGATAACAATTCAAGTTATTAAATTACCACACAAATGGGTGAATTACTAATCTAATTCTTTCTCTCTACTATTAACATATCGAATTCATAAACATTGAAAAAAATAAAAAAAAATAACATGTCAATGATATAGAATTTTCTTAATTTTATTGTATATTTATTTAGAATTTTATTGTACTTATAGTGATCTATGATGATATGAACATTTAAGATCAACTCGACACAAACGTTAAGAATATAACAGAATTCTAATCCCACATCAATATAGTTAGTTTTAAGTCAATTTACATCAATCCGTATAAGAGAAAAACAGGTTAAATATAATTAATGGATACTAGCAATTTGAACTCATGATTGTATAAGATTGATTGTACATAGTAACAATTCATTGTAACAGTCTTTTAACTATGGCACACTTTGGGGTCATATGATTTGGAATAATGAATATTGAAATAGAGAATGAAAAGAGAAAGCCCGATAGATCGTAATTAGTATTAGTGAATGACAAAGTTTGAAATAAATTTATATGCATGTTTATGTCCCATTATAGAGGTGACCAAATAGTTTTTAGGAAGTTGACAGAAACGTTCTTTAATTAATTACGTTAACAGAATGCAAACAAATTTCTCCCAAAGACGTCCAAATATTCTTATTTTTAGTTTCTTCCCACTTGAAATTTCATTTATTCTAGTAAATATAAAAATATCAAGTAATTAATAATAATAATAAAACAACTAGGCTGATTATAATAAACCTTCACGAACTCGTCAAATTCAACGGAATTGGCGCGTAAATTTACACAGAAAATTTTAGTTTTATCTTTTATTTGCTTTTGAAAATTTTTATTCTGAAAATCAGCTGATAATTGGTTGTTTTCACGTATCGTATTTTCTAAAATTTGCTATATTATACAACGTATGAAATATTTCGTAATGCATTATCATTTTCAAATAATTTTTTATAAATCATACATTTTTGTTGCTAGACTTGTTAATTTCCAAATTCACAAATTTAATAGACCAAAAAAGGTTCTTTCTTCTAATTATGTATCTATAAAGGATATAGATTTAGCATTTTTTATTTTGATTAATTGCTTTTTGCATGTTAAAAAATTAGTGACTAAAAATATTAATAATTTATTATTGGAAAAAAATATATTTTATGAATATTAATAGTTCATGTCATACGGCACAAGAGATGCCCATCAAAATTTTTGGACGGTTGAGATTGACTATAAAAAAGTTCAAATCTCAATACTTCTAATCCTTTTATATTCTAACTTTGATAAAAGAAACGAGAGAAAAAAGATAAAAAAATATATCCCATTACACATTTTATATTTCATTAAATTATATGATATTTCAATATAAGTAATCCCGATTACAATTATTGTATTATTTTTGAAATTTTATACTTTTCTTCGAAATTTTAAGAAAAGACATTCTTCCTCCCGCAAGTCAAATAAATACTGCATCTGTGATCAAAAATGACATTTTATAAAAAACTGTACTCATAAAATCAAAAGAGATATTCAGATGCTGCAACATCTACAAACAATGTCTGACTGTTTTTCTCCCAAACTCAGCTAATGATGAAGAGTATGTCAATCTAGGGTCTGATCATGAGCTTATTTCTAAAAGTAATTGGTAGTGCTGTTTTTCTCGATCCATTATCTTTATGCATTTTTTCCTTTTACAAATTTATGTTTTTCTCCTATATTTTTTCTGTTTTAACATAACATATCGCGAGCTAACATAATCAAATATGAATTAAAATGTTATAAAATAATTAATTTAAAGATAAATAACGACGGATTATATGTTAAAGTATTAAAAACTCAGAATTTCAGAAATAATTTGTTTTTTTTTTTGCGGAAACTAGCGTCCAAAAATGAGAATACTATCCTAGAGAAATCTGATACATCAAAATAAAAAATGTTTAGAATATTAAAAAAATTACGATTTCCAGTTAAGAACTTGTTGTGGTTGCGTAGCTCGGCTGGACAACAAAGATAATTTTGTATAATCAACGTGATTATTTGACTTTTTCTTTTGTTTAATGGCATAATTGTAGGAATAAAGTCTTGAAGTTGTAGGTCCACCATATTACAGCCAAAATATTAAATAAATTAACATATAATATGAGATCAACAAAATTAATTGATACACTAGTTAAAAATCTAACGTAAAATTATATATTCAAGATTCAACTCTATACAATGATTTGTGAAGATATGATATTTATATGTCTCATAATTAATTATCTTTTTACTCTCAAATTATAACTCGAACATAATGCATAGAACAGACATCAATTATGGACGGACATAATGTTTTGTTAATGCATAGAAGAGACATCAAGTATGGACAGACACAATGTTTCATTTCATGTAGTTGGGTCAATCACTATTCTGCTCATTTTTAGTATAAAAAAAGAAATTATACATTCAAGTAATAGATACTCTAATTCTCGTAGAAATTGTAAATTTTATAAAAAAAAACAATAGCAAGAATAATAAAAGAAAACGTCTAATTTGTTGTGTGAATAAAAAAAATATAAAATAACAATAGCATCATTCATACATTTGCTTTATCAAAGTCAAAACGTCGTGTCTCACTGTTTTTGTTTAAGGGATAGTGGCATACTGGCATGGAAGATTTTAGAGAGAGAGAAGAGAAGAGGGTCAATGAGATAGAGCGAGAGAGAGCATTGAGTTAACGATATCGGTATGTTTTGGCTTTACTTTTCATCAAGTTAATTGACTATTTTCCTGCGTTAATTATTTTGAAGTGAGTGAGAGAAATCAGAGAGAGTGGGAGAGAGATAGAGATTTGTGGTTCTTGGAGAATATTGTGCTCTGATTCTTGATGGTTTGCTTCATAATCTGTGTTTGATTTGAATGGAATTCTTTTCTACTGTCCTTGGGCGGGGTGTCAGGCGTTAAGTGGGTTTCTTGTAAATTTTGGGGATCTGAGATCTGAGTCCTAGGGTTTGACTCTCTGATTTTCTTCTTTCTTCCCTCTTCGTGGGTTCCTAGATTGTTGTCCCTGTCTTGACTTTTTTCTTAAGTTCATATGAAAGATTTGGAATTTTGAGCTTCCCATGTAATATCTGTAGGTTCGAATTTTTCAGCAGAAATTGTTAGCAAGTGTCCACTGGCAGTCACTATTGTTAATTGATTTCGAAGCTAAGCTTTATCGCTATAATTTACTTATTTTCCTTCCACTTTTTGCAAATAAGTTGGGGTTCTTTGATCCAGTTAAGATCTCTTCTCTAGCTTTCTGTAGTAGAGGGTTCTAATCTGGTAGTTGCTTTCCATTTGTTCTTGTTTGATGGGCTAAAACCCCTCTCTCCTGCTCCTGTCAAGCTTCGAACTGATTTCCTTTCTGGGGTTTCTTTATAAACCAGCTTTAATGCATCTTTCACTATGGAAAAACATATCTCAATGCGCTGCCCTGATTATTGACAAGAAGGGCAAAAGAAAAGATGGGTCTGATTCAAGGATTGATATCAAGAAGAATCCATCCATTCTCCGAAAATTGCAAGAAAATAAGCTTAGGGAAGCTCTTGAAGAAGCATCTGAGAATGGGTCCCTTGTTAAATCCCAAGATATGGAGTCTGAATCAGCTGCCAACCAGGATGAGAGCTTAGGGCGGTCCCGATCGCTTGCTAGGCTCCATGCACAGCGTGAATTCCTCTGTGCCACATCACTGGCTGCAGAGCGCACATTTGAGTCGGAGGACGCCATTCCTGATCTTGGTGAATCATTCTCCAAGTTCCTGACTATGTACCCAAACTATCAATCCTCGGAGAAGATTGATCAGTTAAGGTCAAATGAGTATTCTCATCTCTCTCCAAAGATATGCCTTGATTACTGTGGATTTGGGCTATTTTCTTATGTTCAGACTCTTCACTATTGGGAGTCTTCCACATTTAGCTTGTCTGAGATTAGTGCAAATTTGAGTAATCATGCTCTTTATGGAGGTGCTGAAAAGGGAACTGTGGAACATGATATAAAGACTAGAATTATGGATTATCTGAATATACCTGAGCACGAGTATGGCCTTGTTTTTACTGTGAGCAGAGGGTCTGCTTTTAAATTGCTCTCTGAATCATACCCTTTTCACGTGAACAAGAAATTGTTGACCATGTTCGATCATGAGAGCCAGTCCGTGACATGGATGGCTCAGAGCGCTAGGGAGAAAGGTGCCAAAGTATATAGCGCGTGGTTTAAATGGCCAACCCTGAAACTCTGTTCCGCTGATTTGAAGAAACAGATCACAAACAAGAGGAGGAAGAAGAAGGATTCTGCTGTTGGTCTCTTCGTGTTTCCCGTGCAGTCTAGAGTAACTGGGGCAAAATATTCATACCAGTGGATGGCTTTGGCTCAGCAGAACAATTGGCACGTTTTGCTTGATGCTGGATCCTTGGGTCCTAAGGACATGGATTCACTCGGATTGTCTCTTTTCCGGCCAGATTTTATTATTACATCGTTTTACAGGGTTTTTGGATATGATCCAACTGGTTTTGGATGCCTACTGATTAAGAAATCAGTGATGGCAAGTCTACATAATCAGTCTGGATGTACTGGGTCTGGAATGGTGAAGATTAGCCCTGAATATCCTATGTACCTTAGTGATTCTGTAGATGGTCTTGACAGATTGGCTGGAATCGAAGATAATGGAGTCCTCCCCGAGAGTGTTGATAAAACCTCTGATACTCGCCCAGGATCTCAGTTGCCTGCCTTCTCTGGTGCATTCACATCTGCCCAAGTGAGGGATGTGTTTGAAAGTGAGATGGACCAAGATAACAGCTCTGAGAGAGATGGAACAAGTACAATCTTTGAGGAAACAGAAAGTATTTCTATGGGGGAAGTGATGAAGAGCCCGGTTTTCAGTGAAGACGAGTCTTCAGATAACTCATTGTGGATTGATTTGGGTCAGAGTCCATTGGGGCCCGACAATGCCTCCAGTTTGAACAAACAGAAAATAGCTTCTCCACTACCACCCTATTCGTTTTCTGGTCGGAGGAACCACAAGCAGCAGCTCTCCCCCAAACAATCATCTAAGTTGTATAGTAGCCCTATTTATGATGACAAAGATGTCAGTTCCAGGTCGCGTGATGACCGGCATATGCTGTCGTTTGATGCTGCTGTCATGTCGGTTTCTCAGGAACTGGACCTTGTCAAAGAAGACCCTGAAGAAGAACAATTTGTAGATTCAGAAAACCTGAACTTGCAGAATGGTAAAACGGGTTCAGATCACATGCACGATATGGAGATCCAGGAAGAATCTGAAATCTGCAGACCTGTTTCTGCAGTAGAGAATGGGTCAACCTCTGACATTTGCCGGGAGATGAAAGAGAGCGCCATAAGAAGAGAAACAGAAGGTGAATTTAGGTTGCTGGGGAGAAGGGAAGGGAGTAGATATTCCGGTGGTAGGCTTTTCGGTTTAGAAGAGTCTGAACCACAGAGCCGGGGAAGAAGGGTTTCATTTAGCATGGAAGATAACAACCGTAAAGAGCACCTGAGCAGTACTTTGGAGACTGGAGAAATATCCGTGACAAGCCTTGACGATGAAGATTACACTAGTGATGGAGAAGATGGTGATGGGCAAGACTGGGACAAGAGGGAACCCGAGATTGTATGCCGGCATCTTGATCATATTAATATGTTGGGTCTCAATAAAACAACCCTTAGACTGCGGTTTTTAATCAATTGGCTTGTCACATCATTGCTTCAACTAAGATTACCCGGTTCAGATGGGACAAACAGAGGCAATCTTGTTCAAATTTATGGCCCTAAAATAAAATACGAAAGGGGTGCGGCAGTGGCTTTCAATTTGAGAGATAGAAACCGCGGACTTGTCAATCCAGAAGTTGTTCAGAAACTGGCTGAGAGAGAAGGCATTTCTCTAGGCATTGGTTTCCTTAGTCACATACGGATGTTAGATAGCCCGAGACATCAGAATGGCAGTTTGAATCTCGAAGATACCACACTTTGCAGGCCAATGGAAAACGGAAGGCATAATGGAAAGACTGGTTTTATGCGGGTTGAGGTAGTCACAGCTTCTCTGGGATTTTTGACAAACTTCGAAGACGTATACAGGTTGTGGGCTTTTGTAGCGAAGTTTCTAAATCCCAGTTTTATTAGAGAGGGTGCAGGACTTCCAACGGTTGAAGAAGGTTCCTCTAGTACATAAAACTGAAGTGCCCATCAATGATTTTGTCACAGAATCAAAGCAAATGTGAATTATTTAGGACTTGGAAAAATTATTTGGATTAAAAAGGGGTAGAAATGCATTACTTTCTGTCCTGCTGCCCAACGACCCTGCTCCTATAGTCGAGAATCTTCAATTCGGGTGTGTGAATTTGTTAATTCATTTTTAATTATTGCTTGGATTTTCTCTTTTGGGTAATACTAGATTCGGCTTAGACATTGTACTACTGTTGTTCTACACTAAATTGAAGATCTTTCTTGTTTCTTCTGTAAAAAAATTGTAGCTTGTTTTGCCTGTTTTCAGCGACATGTTGACTAATCATATTTCAGTTGTTCATACATTTAACTCTCAAACTCAAGACTAGCATATCTAAAGATGTGAGCAGCAAGAGTTGAAACTGAATATCTATCTATTCACTCTATGCTTTGTATGTATTTTAATGGAACACCCAGCTAAATTATCGAAGATATATAGAGTGTCTCTCTTTCTGGTCTATTGAATTTTATCTTCTGTCTGATGCTGAATTGGATTGGACATTCTTGAAATCTGAGACTTGTTATTTGGGGTCTGAAGAACTAGAGCTGTTCTCTCTTATTTTGGAAGTGGAAGGTTTCATTTATATTTCACTTGAAATTATGATAAGAAATTAGAGGACTAAGGTGTAATGGAATGGGAGATATATCCTGCAATTTTGAGGTCATAAAACACCAGGCTGTGTTTGGATCTTGGATTTTAAGAGGGAAAAGAAATGAAATTTCAAGGAGTAAATCTTTGGGATATTTCGATGAAAATGACGATATGGATGAATTTCACTATGTTACTACTTTTTTTTCTATTTTTCTCCAATTTTATCTATTTTTCTCTATTTTTTTATTTATTTTTTTCAAGATCCAAACACAACTTACACTTGACAGTGGGAAAGCATTTCCACTGGGCAAAACAAGACTATTAGACTTACAATAAAGTATTATAGTGGAGAAACAGATGTTCTTCCTTGACTAATCGAAAGTGCAATAACAAGTCTTAAAAAAATCTCTAAAAAATTATAAAAAAGAAAAAACCCAACTGATTTAAAAAGAAACATAGACATTACTTTTCTAGTGGGAATTATTACAATTGGGCAATTGGGCCTGTTTTGTTTCTTATAGAGATGCATATCATTTCCTCATATATTTGTTTTGGTTTTTATTCTGAGTTATGGCCTCTTAACAAAGTTTAAAACATAAATTTGGTAGGGCATATTCATGTCTCTTCCATCTTTTTTCACAACTATTTAACGATGGTAGTCTCCTTTTCCTAGAAACAAACAAAACCCACCCACCCATAACCTATCCGTCTCTACCAGAACATTTCCAGGGTGATTAATACATGTGTATACATATTTCCAAGGTGATTAATACATGTGTGTATGTGTGTATATATATAAACTCCTCAAAATGTGTCATTATGTCCATACTCAACTTTCTAAGTATCGTATGTCCATACTCAATTTTCTTCTAAGTAGCGTGTGTCCATAAACTCTACTCAAAATATGAACACTTCATAATTAATTATTTCAATTATTTTTATCAAAATTAATTATTTAATTATCAATTAAAATACATTTAATTATTGTATTTATGAAATGATAAATGATACTAATGTCATTGGACACATTTATTAGTGATTAAATAAATCTATTAATTTATCATAAAAGTACTATTAAATTCTAAATTTAAGTATCATTGATAAAGACGTTCTAATTTTTTTAGTACAATTATAAAAGACTCTTTAACTTCATACAAGAAAAACGTTTTAAAACTCAATATAAAGATAAAAAGCAATAAAAACCAAGGAAAGTTGTTATTAATCTTAGTTCAAACTCATTCGATAATCTCTATAAACCAGATTAAGTTTTTTGTAGAAAATAATTTTCTTGTTATTAATCTTAGTTCAAACTCATTCGATAATCTCTATAAACCAGATTAAGTTTTGACTGAACGGGTCCGGACAGTCTGAACACGAGTCGGTTTTTGAATAGAGAAATCTCTATGTCGTGAAATTTTGTATAAAATCCGAAGGGAGAAAAATAAAAATAAATTCTACTTAGATTTTATGGAGTTTTTGTGTAATACTCATCACAAGAGAATTCACAAATAAAGGCTTAATTAAGTATCTATGAACTCACAAATTAATCTGGGGAAGCTGTTGTCTATGGTGGGTGGGAGTATGTGAATGCTGAAAGTGATTATTTCCAGAATTTAAGAATTAAAAGCTTGTAAGAATGTCATTAATTAATTATCATAAAAGATGAGAATTGTTTTCTTTCTCTCTAAAAGTTAAATACTTAAAACTTTTATCATTTTACACATCAAATTATAAACTGTTAATTTGAAGTTAAACATTTAATTATTTGCAAATTCAACGTTCCTGTATTGTTAATTTTTATGATATAATGGAAATTATATTCTACAAAAAAACAATAATTTTCTCCCATTTGCGGACAACCCATTCTTATCGATTCTTACTTATTGGGTCATTGGAAACAGTTATGTTATTTACTTAACCAAACTAATAATATTTTAGCTATTTTTACAAATTCTTTTCACGGACATTTTCTTAACTTGCCTCTTAAAAACTGTTTTTTCTTTGCCATTTCATCGTAACGATGAAAAACAAAAAATAAAAAAGGGCCCAACAGTCAGTCCAACGTTTGGGACTGGGCCTTGTTGCTAGGAATAGATGGCCCAGTCCATTTCATTGATAACCTTTAAGCCCATACTCATCCATTTGATTCTAATCTCACCTTGTTTTGGGAAGTTTTACATAGTAGATAACTTTAAGGCAGTTGTTTTAAGAAATAGTAGGTTTTAACAGATTTAAACAAATAATAAGTTTTTTAATTAGTCAATATTTTTAAACTAATAATTTATAAGAGTTTAAAGTATCTTAATTTAAAGCATTTTAAATTATATTTTCCATAGATTTAGACAAATAGTAAGTTTTCTAATTAGTCAATATTTTTAAACTAATAATTTATAAGAGTTTAAAGTATCTTAATTTAAAGTATTTTAAATTATATTTTCCATAACCATAAATCAAGTAACTAACAACATTTTTTAAAAAAACAAAAATCCCCCAAGATAACCCTTGAAAAACGCATCATATAATCACTAAGATACAAACATTTATTATACAAAAAATTGAATTCCACCAAAAAGATATTACCAAAAAAAGAAAGAAAAATAATTTAACTACAGTTTCGGTAACCACTCATTAACCATAGTAAAAAATATCTCTCACCTGTCAATCAACAAATCAAAAGAATTGTTAAAAAATTAAAAAAAAATCTTCCATCTCACGAAACCAAAGCTTCAAGTTCTTATCTGTGTAATCATTCTTCATCGTTTAACATAAGCGAGGAGAAGAAACCATTAACTCCATCAACCAAACTCCAAAGGAAAACTTTGCCAATAGAACAACGCTTCAACATCATATATGAAAAATAAGATGATAACAAAACTAACATTTCTTGTTTGAATCTATCGATTATGGAGGAAGAACAAAATCGAATTACACTGGTTTTGTACGAAAATGTGAAACTGAAAAGCTTTGATATTGTCTATCGTGAATGAAGAAAGAATAAACACGAACTATACTGAGTTTTCTTTAAAAAAAATGCCGAATATCAGGACTTAATATGTCACTCATGGAATATAAAATTTCCATAACAGAAATTAGCTAAAAAAATTAAAATAAAATTTAAAAAAATATTATTGTTTGCATTGAAGGCACAAAAAAGTCCTATTACCTACAGTATGAAAACGACTTTCAAAATCTGTCTACTTGGTTCAATTATTTTTTTATTTTCTTTATATAAAGTAATAGGGGTAATATGTATTAATTGTTGCTACAAAATACTTTTGTTAGTAATATTTTTATTATTTTTAATGTAATTGATAAAAATTACATTAATAGATTAATTATGAACTATATGATTAGTTTACTAAAATAATTAATATACATTCATAAATATTTGTGAAATTTTTTTGTAAATAATTTTTATTCCATATAAATATATTAATTTTCTTATCTAAACAAAATATATAAATATATATAAAAAATTCTGTAATATATTTCCTCCAAATTTATATATATTTATTTTATAGTAACACAATGAACAGTTCTTTCACATATGAACTTAAACTTCGATAAATAATAATTAAAAAATAAATAAATCTTCAAGTAAATCAGTGCTAAGACTTATACAATTCTATCAACAAAATAAAATTGAAAAAATATTTCAAAAAATTTATAGATAATGTGTGTTCTTGAATATATTAGAGTATATCATACGTATATAGGTGATATACTGGTTCCGATGGTACTATAATTATGTAAGTAATTAATACTTAACATTTTAAATTATATTTTTCATAACTGTAAATCAAGTAACTACCAAAAATAAATTTAAAAACAAAAATCCCGCCCACAATAACCCTTGAAAGACTCTTCAAATAATCACTTTCCTGCAAACATTTATTATCAAAAACAACAAATTTGAATTTCACCAATAAGATATTACCAAAAAAAAGAAAAATTATTTAACTACAGTTTCAGCAACCACTCATTAACCATGGTAAAAAAATATCTCTCACCTGTCAATCAATAAATCAAACAAAATACTTCCATCTCACGAAACCAAAGCTTCAAGTTCTTATTCGCATAATCATTCTTCTTTGTTTTACAGAAGCATGGAGAAGAAGCCATTAACGTAATCAAACAAAACACCAAGAAGGAAAGCTTCGTCAATAGAACAATGCTTCAACATCTTTTATGAAAAATAAGATGATAACAAAACTAACCTTTCATGTTTGAATCTATCGATTATGGAGGAAGAACAAAATCAAATTACACTGATTTTTTGCAAAAATGAGAAACTGGAAAGCTTCGATCTTATCTATCGCTAATGGAGAAAGAATAAATACGAAGCTATACTGATTTTTCTTAAAAAAATACTAAATATCCAGACTTAATATGCCACTAGTGCAATATAAAATTTCCATAGCGTAAATTAGCTTAAAAAAAGAAACAAAATCAATAATTTATTATCTATTAATTTAAATTAAAAAATATATTAACGTTTGCATTGAAGGATAGTAAAATTCAGAAGATCTAATTAATTGTAAGAGCCTCACAAAATCATATGTTTAAATCCTATAATAGAATATTAAAATCGTCAACACGAAATTCATCAACACCTGGTTGATGACGTGACATAAAAAACTGACATTTATCTATAGTATGAAAAAACCTGCCATTTCTCAAAATGACTTTCAAAACTTGTTTATTTGGTACAATTACTTTTTTATTTTTTTATATAAAGTTATAGGGATAACATTTATTAATTGTTGCTACAAAATATTTTTGTTAATAATATTTTTATTATTTCTAATGTAGTTAATATAAAATTATATTATGAGAGTAATTATGAACTATATGATTAGTTTACTAAAATAACTAATATATATTCATAAATAACTACGAAATTTTTTATGTAAATAATTTTTAATCCATATAAATATATTGATTTTCTTATCTAAATAAAATATATTAATATATTAAAAAATCTGTAAGATATTTTCACCAAATTTATATATATTTACTTGATGGTAACAACATAAAAACTTCTCTCGTATACACAATTTTATTTCAATAAATAATCATTAAAAAAAATCTTCAAGTAAATCAGTGATAAGACTGATACAATTCAATTAACAAAATAAAATCGAAAAAATCTTTCAAAAAATTTATAGATGATGCATGTTCTTGAGGGTATTAGAGTGTATCATACGTACATAACTGATATACTAGTTCCAATGACACTATAATTATGGGTGTAATTAATGTCTAACTATTTAAATTATTTTTTCATATCCGCAAATCAAGTAACTTTCAAATTTTAAAAAATAAAAATAAAAATCCCGGCCAACATATCCCTTGAAAAATGCTTCAAATAATTTACTTCCGTGCAAACACTTATTATAAAAAAATAACACATTTGGATTCCACGAATAAGATATTACCAAAGAAAGGAAAGAAAAATAATTTAACTACAATTTTGGTAACCACCCATTAACCATGGTAAAAAAATATCTCTCATCACCTGACAATCAACAAATTAAAAGAAATGTTAAAAAAAAAAACTTTCATCTAACGAAACTAAAGCTTCAAGTTTTTATTTATGTAATCATTCTTCTTCGTTTTAAAGAAGCAAGCAGAAAAAGCCATTACGCCATCAACAAAACTTCAAGAAGGAAAGCTCCGTCAATAGAACAACGCTTCAACATCTTATATGAATAATAATATGATAACTTCCATGTTTGAATCTATCTACTAAGGAGAAAGAACAAAATCGAATTACACTGGTTTGTGCGAAAATGTGAAACTCGAAAGCTTTGATGTTGTCTATCGCTAATGGAGAAAGAATAAACACGAAGCTATACTGATTTTTCTTCAAAAAATACTGAATATCCAGACTTAATATGTCACTAATGGAATATAAAATTTCCATAATAAAAATTAGCTACAAAAAGGAAACAAAATCAATCATTGATTATCTTTTAATTTGAATTAAAAAATATTAATATTTGCATTGAAGAATAGTAAAATACAGAATATCTAATTAATTGTAAGAGCTCCACAAAATCAGATAATTTAATATGTAATGGAAGGTTAAAATCGTTAACACGAATTTCATCAACAGCTGGTTGATGACGTGACAAAAAAAAACTGATATTTACCTATAGTATGGAAAAAACCTGCTATTTCTTAAAATGACTTTCAAAACTTATCTATTTGTTGCAATTATTTTTTTATTTTTTATATAAAGTTATAGGAATAATATGTATTAATTGTTGCTACAAAATATTTTTGTTAATAGTATTTTTATTATTTTTAATGTAATTAACATAAAATTATATTAGAAGAGTAATTATGAACTATATGATTAGTTTACTAAAATAAGTAATGTATATTCATAAATAATTACGAAATTTTTTATGTAAATAATTTTTAATCCATATAAATATATTGATTTTATTATCTAAACAAAATATATAAGTATATTAAAAAATCTGTAATATATTTCCACCAAATTTATATATATTTACTTGATGGTAACAACATAAAAACTTCTCTCACATACAAACTTTTATTGATAAATAATGATTAAAACAAACAAATCTTTGAGTAAATCTATGATAAGACTGATACAATTCGATTAACAAAAAAAATTGAAAAAATCTTACAAGGAATTTATAGATAATGCATGTTCTAGAGTATATCATACGTACATAGCTAATATACCGGTTTCAATGACATTATAATTATGGGAGTAATTAATGCATTACTTTTTAAATTATATTTTCTATATTCGTAAATCAAGTAACTACCAATTTTTAAAATAAAAAATTAAAAACCCCGCCCAACATATCCCTTGAAAAATGCTTCAAATAATTTACTCCCGTTCAAACATTTATTATAAGAAATAACACATTTGAATTCCACCAATAAGATATTACCAAAGAAAGGAAAGAAAAATAATTTAACTACAGTTTTTGTAACCACCTATTAACCATAGTAAAAAAATATCTCTCATCACCTGTCAATCAACGAATAAAAAGAAATTTTAAAAAATCAAAGAAAGTTCTTCCATCTAACGAAACCAAAGCTTCAAGTTTTTATTTGTCTAATCATTCTTCTTCGTTTTAACGAAGCGAGCAGAAGAAGCCATTAACGCCATCAACGCCATCAACAAAACTTCAAGAAGGAAAGTTCTGTCAATAGAACAACGCTTCAACATCTTATACGAATAATAATATGATAACAAAATTAACCTTCCATGTTTGAAACTATCTACTAAGGAGGAAGAACAAAATCGAATTACACTATTTTTTGTGAAAATGTGAAACTGGAAAGCTTTGATGTTGTCTATTGCTAATGGAGAAAGAATAAACACGAAGCTATATTGATTTTTCTTCAAAAATACTGAATATCCAGACTTAATATGTCACCAATTGAATATAAAATTTACATAATAGAAATTAGCTAAAAAAAAGGAAACAAAATCAATCATTGATATCTTTTAATTCAAATTAAAAAAATATTGACATTTGCATTGAAGGAGAGTAAAATACAGAATATCTAATTAATTGTAAGAGTCCCAATCAATCACATGTTTAAATATTTAATAGAAGGTTAAAATCGTTAACACGAAATTCATCAAGAGCTGGTTGATGACGTGGTACAAAAAAACTGCTATCTACCTATAGTTTGAAAAAATCTACTATTTCTTAAAATGGCTTCAAAACCTGTCTCTTTTGGCACAATTACTTTTGTATTTTTTATAAAAAGTAATAGGGATGATATGTATCAATTGCTGCTACAAAATATTTTTGTTAGTAATATATATTTTTAATGTAATTAATATAAAATTATATTATAAGAGTAATTATGAATTATATGATTTGTTTACTTAAATAATTAATATATATTCATAAATAATTATGAAATTTGTATGTAAATAATTTTTAATCCATATAAGTATATTGATTTTCTTATCTACACAAAATATATAAATATATTAAAAAATCTGTAATATAATTCCTCCAAATTTATATATATTTGTTTTATAGTACCAACAATAAACACTTCTCCCATATATGAAATGTTATTTTGTTAAATAATCATTAAAAACAAACAAATCTTCGAATAAATCAGTGATAAGACTGATACAATTCTATCAACAAAATAAAGTTGAAAATCTCTTCCTAGAAATTTATAGATAATGCGTGTTTTTTAAGATATTAGGGTATAGCATACGCATATAAATGATATATTGGTTCCAATTATACTATAATTATGGGTATAATTAATACTTTATTTTTTAAATTATATTTTTTATATCTGTAAATCAAGTAACTACCAATTTTTTTTGAAAAAATAAAGCAATTTACTTCCATCCAGACATTTATTATCAAAAATAAAAAATTTGAATTCCACCAATAAGATATTACAAAACTAACCTTTCATGATTGAATCTATCAATTATGTAGGAAGAACAAAATTGAATTTACATTGGTTTTTAACGAAAAGGTGAAACTGGAAAGCTTCGATATTGTCTATCGCTAATGGAAAAAGAATACAGGAAGCTATACTGGTTTTTCTTAAAAATATGCTGAATATCTGGACTTATTATGTCACTAATGGAATATAAAATTTCCATAACGGAAATTGGCCAAAAAATGAAATAAAATGAACCATTGATTATCTTTTAATTAAATTAAAATATATTAACGTTTGCATTGAAAGATAATAAATTTCAGAATATCTAATTAATTGTAATATCCCACAAAATTAAATGTTTAAATCTGTAATAGAAGGTTAAAATCATTAGCATGAAATTCTTCAACAGTTGTTGACAATGTGGCACAAAAAAATTGCTATTTACCTATAGTTTGAAAAACTTCATAGTTCTTAAAATGACTTTCAAAACTTGTGTATTTGGTACAATTACTTTTTTATTTTTTATATAAAGTAATAGGGCTAATATGTATTAATTGGTATTACAAAATATTTTTTGTTAATAATATTTTTATTATTTCTAATATAATTATAATAAAATTATATTATACGAGTAACTATGACCTATATTATTACCTTACTAAAATAATTAATATATATTCATAAAAATAATGAAATTTTTTTATGTCAATAATTTTTAATCCATATAAATATATTGATTTTCTTATCTAAACAAAATAAATAAATATATTTTTAAAAATCTGTAATATATTTCCTCCAAATTTATTATATATTTACTTTATAGTAACAACAATAAACACTTCTCTCATATGAACTTTTATTTCGATAAATAATCATTAAAAAACAAACAAATATTCGAGTAAATCAATAATAAGACTGATACAATTCGATTAAAAAAATAAAATTGAAAAAATCTTCCAAGAAATTTAAAGATAATCCGTGTTCTTGAAGGTATTAGAGTACATTATACATATAGAGGTGATATACTAGTTTCAATGATACTATAATTATGATTGTAATTAAATTATATTTTCAAAAAGTGTAAATCAAGTAACTACAAAAAAATTTTAAAAAGCAAAAATCCCGCCCACAATAACCCTTGAAAAATGTTTCAAATGATCACTTCACTCCAAACATTTATTATCAAAAACAACAATTTTGAATTCCACCAATAAGATATTACCAAAAAAAGAAATAAAAATAATTTAACTACAGTTTTGGTAATCTCCCATTAAGCATAGTAAAAAATATCTCTCATCACAAGTCAATCAACAAATCAAAAGAAATTTAAAAAAAAATCAAAGAAATTTCTTCCATTTCAAGAAACCAAGGCTCCAAGTTCTTATTCGTGTAATCATTCTTCTTCGTTTTACAGAAACAATGAGAATAAGCTATTAATGCCATCAACCAAACTCAGACAAGGAAAGCTCCGTCAATAGATTAATGCTTGAACATCTTATATGAAAAATAAGATGATAACAAAACTAACATTTCATGTTTCAATCTATCGATTATGGAGGAAGAAAAAATTGAATTACACTGATTTTTGTGAAAATTTGAAATTGAAAAGCTTTGATATTGTCTATCGCTAATGGAGAGAGAATAAACATGAAGTTCTACTGATTTTTCTTTAAAAAAATGCTAAATATCTGGACCTAATATGTGACTAATGCAATATAAAATTTCTACAACAAAAATTAGCAAAAAAAAAAAGAAAATAATATCAATCATTGATTATCTTTTAATTTAAATTAAAAAAATATTAATGTTTACATTAGAGGATAGTAAAATTCAGTATATCTAATTAATTTTAAGGGCCCCACAAAATCAAATGTTTAAATCTATAGTAGAAGGTTAAAATTCTCAACACGAAATTTATCAACTGCTGGTTGATGACGTGACAAAAAAATTTGTTATTTACCTATAGTTTGAAAAATACTTGCTATTTCTTAAAATGATTTTCAAAACTTGTCTATTTGGTGCAATTATTTTTCTACTTTTTATATAAAGCAATAGGGATAATATTTTTGTTAATAATATTTTTATTATTTTTAATATAATTAATATAAAGTTATATTATAAGAGTAACTATGAACTATATGATTAGTTACTAAAAAGAATAATATATATTCATAAATAGTTATGAAACTTTTATGTAAATAATTTTTAATCCATATAAATATATTGATTTTCTTATCTAAACAAAATATATAAATATATTAAAAAATCTGTAATATATTACCTCCAAATTTATAAATATTTACTTGATAGTAACAACAATAAACACTTCTCTCATATATGAATTTTTATTTTGATAAATAATCATAAAAAATAGACAAACAATAAGGTAAATCAGCGATAAAACTGACACAATTCGACCAACAAAATAAAATTGAAAAAATATTCCAAGAATTTTATAGATAATGTGTGTTCTTGAATATATTAGAGTATATCATACCTATATAGATGGTATACTAGTTCCAACAACACTATAATTAATGGTGTAATTAATGTTTTTTAAATTATATTTTTAATAATCGTAAATCAAGTAACTACAAAAAAATTATTAAAAAAACAAAAATCCCGCCCACGATAACCCTTCAAAAACACTTCAAATAATCATTTCGTTCCAAAGATTTATTATCAAAAACAACAAATTTGAATTCCATCAATAAGCTATTATCAAAAAAGGAAAGAAAAATAATTTAACTACAGTTTGGTAACCACTCATTAACCATAGTAAAAAATATCTCTCATCACCTGTTAATCAACAAATAAACAAAAAGGTTTTTGTTAGTAATATTTTTATTATTTTTAATGTAGCTAATATAAAATTATATTATAAGAGTAATTATTAACTATATGATTAGTTTCCTAAAATAATTAATATATATTCATAAATAATTATGAAATTTTTTATGTAAATAATTTTTAATCCATATAAATATATTGATTTTCTCATCTACACAAAATATATAAATATATTAAAAATCTGTAATGTAATTCCTTTAAATTTATATATATTTATTTAATAGTAACAACAATGAACATTTCTCTCATATATGAAATTTTATTTTGCTAAATATTCATTAAAAACAAATAAATCTTCAAGTAAATCAGTGATAAGCCTAATACAATTCTATCAACAAAATAAAATTGAAAAAATCTACCAAGAAATTTGTAGATAGCGCGTTTGAAGGTATTAGAGTATATCATAGGTATATACGTGATATACTTGTTCCAATGATACTATAATTATGGGTGTAATTAATTCTTAAATTTTTAAATTATATTTTTCATATCCGTAAATCAAGTAACTACCAAAAGTTTTTTAAAAGACAAAAACCCCACCTACGATAACCGTTGTAAACGCTTCAAATAATTTACTTCCGTCCAAACATTTATTATCAAAAATAAAAAATTTGAATTCCACAAATAAGATATTACCGAAAAAATAAAAGAAAAATAATTTAACTATAGTTTTGGTAACCAGCCATTAACCATAGTAAAAAAAAAATTCTCATCACATGTCAAATAACAAAGTAAAAGAAATGTTAAAAAAATCAAAGAAAATTCTTCCATATCTCACGAAACCAAAGCTTCAAGTTCTTATTCGTGTAATCATTCTTCTTCATTTTACGGAAGCGAGGAGAAGAAGCCATTAACGTCATCAACAAAACTCCAATAAGGAAAGCTCTGTTAATAGAACAAGGCTTCAACATCTTATATGAAAAATAATATGATAACAAAACTAACCTTCCATGTTTGAATCTATCGATTATAGAGGAAGAACAAAATCGAATTACATTGGTTTTTTACGGAAATGTGAAACTCGAAGCTTTGATATTATCTATCGCTAATGGAGAAAGAATAAACACGAATCTATACCAGTTTTTCTTCAAAAAAGAGCTGCATATCTGGACTTAATATGTCACTAATGGAATATAGAATTTTCATAATAGATATTAGCTAAAAAAAGGAAATAAAATAAGTCGTTGATAATCTTTTAATTTAAATTAAAAAAAATATTGACGTTTGCATTGAAGGATAGTAAAATTAAAAAAATCTAATTAACTGTAAAAGCCGCAATAAATCAGATGTTTAAATCTGTAATAGAAGGTTAAAAACGTTAACACGAAATTCATCAACAGCTGGTTGAGAACGTGACACAAAAAACTGCTATTTACCTATAGTTTGAAAAAATCTGTTATTTCTTAAAATAATTTTCAAAACTTTGTCTATTTGGTGTAATTAATTTTTTTATTTTTTATATAAAGTAAGAGGGATAACATGTATTAATTTCTATTACAAACTATTTTTGTTAACAATATTTTTTAATGTAATTAATATAAAATTATATTATTAGAGTAATTATGAACAATATGATTAGTTTACTAAAATAATTAATATATATTCATAAATATTTATGAAATTTATTATGTAAATAATTTTTAATCCATATAAATATATTGATTTTATTATCTAAACAAAATATATAAATATATTAAAAATCTATAATATATTTCCCCTAAATTTATATATATTTACTTTATAGGAACAAAAATAAACACTTCTCTCATACATGATCTTTTATCGTGGTAAATAATAATTAAAAACAAACAAACCTTTGAGTAAATCAGTGATAAGACTGATACAATTCGATCAATAAAATAAAATTGAAAAAATCTTCCAAGAAATTTAGAGATAATGCGTGTTCTTAAAAGTATTAGAGTATATCATATGTATACTAGTTCCAATGACCCTATAATTATGGTTGTAATTAAATATTTTAAATTATATTTTTCATAACTGTAAATTAAGTAACTACAAAAAAAATTTAAAAAAAGCAAAAATCCCGCCCGCGATAACCCTTGAAAAATGTTTCAAATAAGGACTTCGCTCCAAACATTTATTACCAAAAACAACAAATTTGAATTCCACCAATAACATATTACCAAAAAAAAGGAAAAAAATAATAATTTAACTATAGTTTTTATAACGACCCATTAATCATAGTAAAAAATATCTCTCATCACCTGTCAATCAAAAAATGAAAAGAAATGTTAAAAAAATCAAAGAAAATTCTTCCATATCTCATGAAACCAAAGCTTCAAGTTCTTATTCGCGTAAACATTCTTCTTCGTTTTACAGAAGCAAGGAGAAGAAGCCAGTAACGCCATCAACAAAACTTCAATAAGGAAAGCTTCGTCAATAGAACAATGCTTCCACATCTTATATGAAAAATAATATGATAACAAAACTAACCTTCCATGTTTGAATCTATCGATCATGGAGGAAGAACAAAATCGAATTACATTGGTTTTTTACGAAAATATGAAACAGGAAAACTTCGATATTTTCTATCGCTAATAAAGAAAGAATAAACATGAAGCTATACTGGTTTTTCTTCAAAAAATGTTGCATATCCGGACTTAATATGTCACTAATGGAATATAAAATTTCCAGAATAGATATTAGCTAAAAAAGAGAAACAAAATCAATCGTTGATTATCTTTTAATTTAAATTTAAAAAATATTAACGTTTGCATTGAAGGATAGTAAAATTAAAAATATCTAATTAATTGTAAGAGCCCTACAAAATCAGATGTTTAAATCTATAATAGAAGGTTAAAAACGTCAACACAAAATTCATCAACAGCTGGTTGAGGACGTGGCACAAAAGACTTTTATTTACCTATAGTTTGAAAAAATCTGTTATTTCTTAAAATGGCTTTCAAAAATTGTCTAAGTGGTGCAATTAATTTTTTTTATTTTTTATATAAAGCAACAGGGATAATATGTTTTAATTGTTATTACAAATCATATGTATATAGGTGATATACTAGTTCCAAAGACCCTATAAAAATGGTTGTAATTAAATCTTTTTAACTTATATTTTCCATAACTGTAAATCATGTAACTACAAAAAAAATTTAAAAAAGTTAAAATCCCGCCCACGATAACCCTTGAAAAATGTTTCCAATAGGCACTTCGCTCCAAATGTTTATTATCAAAAATAAAAAATTTGAATTGCACCAATAAGATATTACCAAAAATAGAAAGAAAAATAATTTAACTACAATTTTTATAACGACCCATTAACCATAGTAAAAAATATCTCTCATCACCTGTCAATCAACAAATCAAAAGAAATGTTAAAAAAATCAAAGAAAATTCTTCCATATCTCACGAAACCAAAGCTTCAAGTACTTATTCGTATAATCATTCTTCTTCATTTTACAGAAGCGAGGAGAAGAAGCCATTAACGTCATCAACAAAACTCCAATAAGGAAAGATCCGTCAATAGAACAATGCTTCAACATCTTATATAAAAAATAAGATGATAACAAAACTAACATTTCATGTTTGAATCTATCGATTATGGAGGAAGAAAAAATTGAATTACACTGGGTTTTTGTGAAAATGTGAAACTGGAAAGCTTCGATATCGTTTCTCGCTAATGGAGAAATAATAAACACAAAGTTATTTTGATTTTTCTTAAACAAAGCTAAATATCTGGGCTTAACATGTCACTAATGGAATATAAAATTTCCATAACATAAATTACCTAAAAAAAAAACAATATCAATCATTGATATCTTTTAATTTAAATTAAAAAAATATTAACGTTTACATTAGAGGATAGTAAAATTCAGAATATCTAATTAATTGTAAGTGCCCCACAAAATCAGATGTTTAAGTCTATGGTAGAAGATTAAAATCATTAACATGAAATTCATCAACAACTTGTTGATGACGTGGCATCAAAAATAACTATTTACCTATAGTTTGAAGAAACCGGTTATTTCTTAAAATGACTTTCAAAAGTTGTCTATTTCATGTAATTATTTTTTTATTTTTATATAAAGTAATAGGGATAATATGTATTAACATTTTTTGTTAATAATATTTTTATTATTTTTAATTTAATTAATAAAAAATTATATTATAAGAGTAATCATGAACTATATGATTAATTTACTAAAAAAATTAATAAATATTCATACATAGTTATGAAATTTTTTACGTAAATAATTTTTAATCCATATAAATATATTGATTTTCTTATCTAAACAAAATATATAAATATATTAAAAAATCTTAATATTTTTCCTCCTAATTTATATATATTTACTTGATAGTAACAACAATAAACACTTCTCTCGTATATGAACTTTTATTTCGATAAATAATCATGAAAAAAATATTTGAGTAAATCAGTGATAAGACTGATATAATTCGATCAACAAAATAAAATTGGAGAATCTTCCAAGAAATTTATAGATAATGTGTGTTCTTGAATGTATTAGAGTATGTCATACGTATATAGGTGATATAGTTTTTCTAATAACACTATAATTACTGGTGTAAGTAATACCTTTTAAATTATATTTTTCATAACCGTAGATCAAGTAACTACAAAAAAATTAAAAACAAAAATCCCGCCCACAATAACCCTTGAAAAATGCTTCAAATAATCACTTCGCTCCAAACATTTATTATCAAAAACAACAAATTTGAATTTCACCAATAAGATATTATCACAAAAGGAAAGAAAAATAATTTAACTACAGTTTTGGTAACCACACGTTAACCATAGTAAAAATATCTCTCATCACCCGTCAATCAACAAATAAAAAAATGTTAAAAAAATCAAAGAAAATTCTTCCATTTCACGAAACCAAACCTTCAAGTTCTTATTCGTTTAATCATTCTTTTTTGTTTTACAGAAACGAGGAGAAGAAGCTATTAACGCCATCAACCAAACTCCAAGAAGGAAAGTTCCGTCAATAAAACAACATTTCAACATCTTATATGAAAAATAAGATGATTACAAAACTAACATTTGATGTTCGGATCTATCGATTATGGATGAAGAACAAAATCGAATTACACTGGTGTTTTGCGAAAATGTGAAACTGGAAAGCTTCGATATTGTCTATTGCTAATCGAGAAAAAATAAACACGAAGCTATACTGGGTTTTCTTCCAAAAATATTGAATATCTGGACTTAATACATCAGTAATGGAATATAAAATTTCCATAACAGAAATTAACTAAAAAAGGAAACAAAATCAATCATTGATTATCTTTTCAATTTAAATTAAAAAAATATTGACCTTTGTATTGAAATATAGTAAAAATCAGAATATCTAATTAATTGTAAGAACCCCACAGAATCAGATGTTTAAATATGTAATTGAAGGTTAAAATCATCAACACAAAATTTATCAACAGTTGGTTGATGACATGACAAAAATAAAAATTATTTACCTATAGTTTGAAACATCCTGCTATTTTTTAAAATGACTTTCAAAACTTATCTATTTGGTGTAATTACTTTTTTATTTTTTTATATAAAGTAATAAGGATGATATATAATAATTGTTGCTACAAAATATTTTTGTTAGTAATATTTTTATTATTTTTAATGTAATTAAAATAAAATTTTATTATAAGAGTAAATATGACTAATTATTAGTTTACTAAAATAATTATGAAATTTTTATGTAAATAAATATTTAATTAAATATATTAAAAATCTGTAATATATTTCCTTCAAATTTATATATATTTATTTTATAGTAACAACAATAAACACTTCTCTCATATATGAACTTTTATTTTGATAAATAATCATTAAAAAACAAACAAATCTTCGAGTAAATCAGTGATAAAACTGATACAATTCTATCAACACAATAAAATTGAAAAGTCTTCCAAGAAAATTATTAAAAATATGTGTTCTTGAAAATATTAGAATATATCATATGTATATAAGTGATATACTGGTTCTAATGATATTATAATTATGGGTGTAATTAATTCTTAACTTTTTAAATTATATTTTCCATATCCATAAATTAAGTACCTACCAAAATTTTTTAAAAAACAAAAATCCCGCCCATGATAACCCTTGAAAAACGCTTCAAATAATCGCTTCCCTCCAAACATTTAATATCAAAAACAAAAAATTTGAATTCCACCAATAAGATATTACCAAAAAGTGGAAAAAAAATAATTTAACTACATTTTTGGAAACCACCCGTTAACCATAGTAAAAAATATCTCTCATCACTTGTTTGATTCTATCGATTGTGGAGGAAGAACAAAATCGAATTACCCTGATTTTTGTTTTTTGCAAAAATGTGAAACTGAAAAGCTTCGATATTGTGTATTGCTAATGGAGAAAGAATAAACATGACGTTATACTGGTTTTTCTTCAAAAAATGCTAAATATCTGGACTTAGTATGTCATTAATGGAATAAAAATTTTTATAACAAAAATTAGTTAAAAAAGGAAATAAAATCAATCAATGATTATCTTTTTAATTAAATTAAAAAATATTAACATTTGCATTGAAGGACAGTAAAATTCAGAATATCTAATTAATTATAAGGGCCCCACAAAATGAAATGTTTAAGTCCGTAATAGAAGGTTATAATCGTCAACATGAAATTCATCAACAACTGGTTGATGATGTGGCACAAAAAATTACTATTTACCTATGCTTGAAAAAACCTGCTATTTCTTAAAATGACTTTCAAAACTTGTGCATTTTGTATAATTAATTTTTTTTGTTTTTTATATAAAGTATTAGGGATAATATGTATTAATTTTTGCTACAAAATAGTTTTGTTAATAATATTTTTATTATTTTTAATGTAATTAATATATAATTTTAGTATAAGAGTAATTATGAACTATATGTTTAATTTACTAAAATAATCAATATATTCATAAATAATTATGAAATTTTGTATGTAAATAATTTTTAATCCATATAAATATATTGATTTTATTATCTTAACAAAATATATAAATATATTAAAAAATAATAATATAATTCCTCCAAATTTATAAATATTACTTGATGGTAACGACAATAAACACTTATATATATATATATATATTTACTTATAGTTTAAAAAAACTTGCTATTTCTTAAAATGACTTTCAAAAGTTGTCTATTTGGTGTGATTATATTATATTTTTTTATATAAAGTAATTGTATCAAATAGATAAGTCTTGAAAGTCATTTTAAGAAATAGCAGGGTTAGGTAAATAACAGTTTTTTATATCACGTCATCAATCAGTTGTAGATGAATTTTATATTAACGATTTTAAAATTCTATTACAGATTTAAACATCAGATTTCATGGGTCTCGTACAATTAATTAGATATTAACATTCTATTACAGATTTAAACATCTGATTTTCAATTTTAATAACATTGAATGCGATCGTTAATATATTTTTTAATTTAAATTAAAAGATAATCAATGATTGATTTGTTTCCTTTTTTAGCTAAATTTTTTGATGGAAATTTTATATTTCATTATTGGCATATCAAGTCTGGATATTCAACATTTTTTTAAGAAAAACTAGTATAGCTTCGTGGTTATTCTTTCTCCACTAGCGAATCTAGTTGTTTCATATTTTCAATCAAATAATGAAATAAGCTGTTTCGTAGTTGAATTCACTTTAATCATTTTTTCTATTTACGATCTATTATATCAATTACTGATTTATATCATAAATCAGAAGTTTTCAACTAACTGGTCAATCATTTATTAACACTGTCAAAATTAATCTCTTATATACGAAAATTTATTACACTGATAGTATGTTCCATATAAATATAATATTAACCATAACAAAGTTAATCATTCATTGGTCACCATTCACTGATAAAAAAAAACATAAAATAGTACAAATTATCAAGAATTTTCTTTGATTTTTTAAACTTTATTTTGATTTGTTGATTGAGAGGTGATGAGAGATATTTTATCATGGTTGTCAGAATCAGGATCCGGATCGTACAATCCTATAATCCTCTGGGTGTTATTTTTATTTAGTAGGTAGATGACTTTGTGAATAAAATATTAAATTTTAAAACGCGTGAAAGCAAATTATAAAGAGTATTAAGTACTGAGTCTTGGAAAAACATAGAGTTTGGGAAGTACAAGTTTTGTTTATAGATGGATGGAGAATACATGAATAGGTAAACATGGATCAAGATCTTCTATCATTTTAAATAAACAATAGAGCTCTTGGATCGTCAGATTATTCCTAACTTCAATATGAGTTTTAAAAAAATATTAAAACCTAAAAATAAAATAAATTTTTTATTTCGGGTTGCTACGGATAGAAGACAGACCCATATAAGTTAAACAAGACAGCATCAGCGGGTGAATAACGCAAGATAGAGATGCATAAATTAAGAGTTAATAACATTGATGAAAGATTTAACGACTTTTGCCAACCATGGCTAGCTCAATTGGTGACTTACATTCCTTCCTGATGCAACCCTTAAACTTTGCACAATTTCGTTGTTGTGTCACTTAAAGTCTTGAGACCTAACTCACACACAATAATTAGCTAATGAGTTAAGGGTTAATCCAAAGTTATATTCTTTAACTCAAGACATATTCTCGACTAATATGAGATAATTTCCTCAACGCCCGGTCTCATGTACAAACTGATCTTTTGCATGGTCATTGTCATGTGAAAATGTAGTATAAGCTCATAGATATATGAGTTGACTCTAATAACATGTTTGAAGTCTTAAGGCCTAACTCACACTTAACGGGAGGTGTTGAGAAAATAATCTTACATCGATTGACAATATATCTTGAAGTAACTCTCAATTGATAAGTTGACTTTTAACTATTAGTTAGCCTCAAGACTTTAACAATACTCATGTGATTATGTTATACGTTATGATCGTTGTAGTTTGTAAAATAAAAAATAAAAAGAAGAAGAAGAAAGAATTAATAAGTTTTATACTTAGAATTTGAATTATCTGTCATGGGGAATCCAATGACAGAAAGGTCGTTTGGTGATTATGATTGCCCCATCTGACTTGGATGGCCTAGATCTCGTTCAATTTTTTTTCTTTGACTTTGAAGTATTGATGTGAACTATCCAGATTATCCAGATTTTATTGAAGGACTCAAATTAAACTTTTGTATAGAGTCATGAGATATTGTACAGATGTGAAAAGAGGACAAAAGAAACTGAACAATCATTAATTAAGGCAGATGTTGATCTTAATCAGAAAATAGAAAATCGTGTTGCAAACATTATAAAGATGCCTGCCAAGATTTTTTGCAAGAAACAGTAATGTGGGTTTCTTTTCTTTCCTTTTTTAGAACAAAGTTGACAGCGGAACAGAGCTTATGTTTGAGGAAAACTGGTAGTAAGGGACTTATAATTGTTTGAGTTGACGAAAGGGTAATGATGATATATGGCAATGATTAATATTAATATTAATTAATCACACATCAACCAACCAAGCAACCTTTCCCTGATCATTCCCTTGATTTTTTCCGGCAACCCTTCTCCCTTTCAATTAAATCTCTCTCTCTCTCTAAGTTGTGGTTTTTGCATGATTTATTTATACAGTCTTGCATGTTTCACTCTTCTTATTTTTGTGGTATATTTTTATAAGTTGGTTGTTAATTTATTTAATCCTCATTTCTCTACTATTTTTCTCTATTTTTTGTCAGAATCATAATTACATAAATTTACGGTATTTTATAACTCCAATTCATAACATATAGATTTAACGTGCACCTAAAGTTTACCGATTTGTATTACATGAAAACCAAGATCCAACTTAGTATAATTAATGTTTATGATTGTAAACATGGATTTAATTATTGTGTAACACTTGGTTATATTTTTCTGTAATTTCTCAGTTATTTTTCTTGTATTATCCTATTATGTCTATTCCTTTGGTTTAATTTTAAAAATACCAGAGGATCCACAAAATTACAGTGCTTTTTTTAATATTGTTTCTACAGAGTATTCCTACAAAGTTCGTGAGAAAATATGGGAAAGATCTTCCAAATCAAGTTATCCTTAACTTCCAAACGGTGTCTTCAACGGTGCAGGGTGGGTGGTAGAATTAACAAAATCAAACGATATCGTTTGGTTATACAAAGGTTTTCATCAATTTGCCATGGATTACTCTCTAGAGCAAGGTCGCCTTCTAGTTTTTAGATACCATAGAAATTCGTGTTTTCAGGTACTAAGCTTCGATAAAAGCGCGTCCGAGATAGATAACTACCCTACCAACCGTGTCCGTCTAGACGATATCAACGTTGTTGAGGCATTTAGAGACGACCGCCCTGTTGAAATTACTGGTAATATGCCCACGTTTTCTAAAAGAAGGAAAAAATCTCCGCCGGATATTCGATGCCACAAGAGGATGAAAAACGAAGATTCTTCTATGTTCGAATCAGAACTGAACCTGAGCCTGAAGGTTTATATTTACATGTCATTGATCCATATCTCTAATGAGTTGCTCTCTACATGGTAATTACCATATTTTCTATTTGATCAACAGAACAAGATGTTTCTTCATCAGAGGGAGACGAGGGCACGACTAATGCTCGAGAATATCAGAGATATCAGGAAAACGAGGCTGCTACCAGAAAAGATGAAGCTCTTCAAAGAGCCAATGGTTTCAAATCTGAAAATCCTTGTGTAATAGTTGTTATGCAGCCACCATATATCACTGGTAGATTTAACTTGGTAATCTTTAGTTGCATGCAATGGGAAGTTAAATTAAAGGCTGTTTCGGGGAGGCATTCCAAACCGGATCAGGTTGAGAACGAAGAGTAGTCTAGTCATTGGAGAAGCCTTGGAATGTGGAGGTCTAGCGTGGAGGAAATGATGAGCATCCTTAGTGACATAGACAGTGACAACCGCACCTCCTTGGGGTTGCCAAAGAGAGGGAAAGGGAGGGAGAGCCCCAAAATGTGTGTGTATAATGTCCATATATCCAACCCCCTTGAATAGGAGTGTTAAACACCTTTATATAGAAAGTAAGGGGTAAACCCTATTTTATGATTGACCAATCAACGATTTTCAAATGTAAGTAGAGGCCAAACATATAGGACGTTGTCACTTGTACCTAGGTTCATCCTCAATGAGAGGACGACATATCTAAAATCTACTAAGAAGGTCATGTCAGCGGACCGACACGACGAGCCTCATCCTAATCCCACCAAGCCGTATGCCTCCAATTCATTCTCAAGACAGTAAGAGTCCATCCAAGTCTTGTCACTTGATTTGACGGTTACGTGTAAATATCACAGGGGTCCGACCAGTGCGGGTGGACCCAACGGGTATGTCCAGGGTAGAAAATTCATGTATAAACAAAGGCTTTTGAATTTTGATCTCTACATATTTAATTAGGTTTCTTCTGATTCAAATAACGATTATTTTCCTAACTGCTCATACCGATTAATTTCGCACAAAATTGTCTCAAGGAGGAGCACGATTACATTAACATTAGGGTTTCAGATAGGAGATCTTGGACTGTAAGATATGTAACTGGAAAATCAACCAATTTTGTATTTGGTTGGAAGGAATTTTTGCAAGACAATAATTTGAAAGTAGGCAATATTTGTGTATTCGAGTTGATTCGTCATGACCGACTTTCATTCAATGTCGTCATATTTCCAGTCACGAAAGGTACAATATCTTTTGAAAAATCTAAGAGTCGATATAATTTGAAAATAACTAAGCTATGTACATTTCTTTTTTAATTTCAGCTGGAAAGAGTAAGATTGAACCTAATGTTTCACCTTCAATGACTGCTGAAATACACAGAAATCTAAGTTCCAAGACGGGGCGCACCATTGACCGCCGGTGAAAGGGCTGATGCATTCAACCCTAAGAATCATTTCTTCAAACTTACCATACAAAGAACATATATTAATAACCAGAGGCGATTTTGTGCTATACTCCGGTGATCTCTTTCCTATTGAGGCACGCAAAATCCCATCGTGTCCCAAATCACATTCCGTGAATTGAAAGGGGAAGCCTACTCATCCATCAGCTCCTCTTATAGATCGGTGCGGTTTTACGAAGCGTCTAAGCACAGTTCACTTGCGTTGATCAATCAAGAGATTTGCCGCCACTCCTTAAGGTTATATGTTGTATCATACACTGGAAAGCTTGGCGTATGTTCTGTTAAACCTTGAAAATTTTAACTAGCACTTTTTACAATGCTATTTAAATCATTCAAGTAACCATTAGAATTAAGAATTTTAAAAATTGGATTATTTTTCTAAAGTGACTTTTCTTTAGAGTCATTTTTCCAATTTTGTCGTTATTAATATATATGTATGTATGTAACTTAGTTTTCTGCTCATTTATATGTTATATATAGTATGTGCCAAGTCGTTTTGCCAGAAGACACTTCAATGCTGCCAATAAGAAGAGTCTTTATGTCGTCCTTCGGACCGCAAATGCGCGAACGTGGCTTGTTAAGCTCTAACGCTTAAACTTGAGAATGGAAATACGCGTTAGCTGGAAGGAATTGGCGAAGGATAGTAATTTAACAGTAGGTGATGGTTGCCTGTTTGAGTTGATCAAGGGCGGAAGCAAATTTACACTCAACGTTGTGATATTCAGAGCCTCCTAAAGCGGAAAATGTCCAGTTTTGTAACAAAACTGCAGAAATCATTGATCTTTTAACAAAAGTGTAATTAATTTCAAGTTAATTATGTTTTGTCTGTTAATAGAGAATAAAAATGAACATGAAAAAGTTATGCAGCCAAAGGAGAAATCAAGACATATGCCTTCAAGGGAAAACAGCAAACTTTTCTCAGCTGTAAAGTCATCCTTCCAAGTGCTTATTCGACAATCTGTCCTTGAAAACTCATATGTGGTACGATCAACCATATATCTTTTTACTTTATTTATACACAATCTTGATTTTGCTGTCGTCTTTCGTAACTATCGACCATATTTGTGTCTGTCTTTCTACCGTATCAGACCGGTACAAAAAAAAATTGTTTGTTTGGAAGTGCTTATGTCCATTTAATACGACTCAAACACAGATTTGGAACACTACTTTTTCTCAAGTATGTTGTTTGAAATTCTTTTTAACAGAAAACACTTTTTCAAGAAGCATTTGAAACTAATATGGAAAGTGTTTCCATATGAAACAACAATTCTTCAACCGAAAATAGGGTTAATCAAACTTCCCAAGTATAATTAGGGTTTGTTAATCTAATAGAGATTTTACTATATGGGTGTGACTTCGGGATATAATCATGTGTTTCATTAATGTTCGTTAGATAATTGGGAAGTTATAATGATTATGAGTGCTTCTAGTTTAAGACGCGTGCATACTTGTTTCTTAAATATGCTTTAAAGTACAACGCTTCAACCAAAATTACGATGAGTCAATTCCACTTCGTCAAGTAATTGTTATTAAAATGTATAAACACGTATTTTTAAACAAACATTTAAGTTTTCGATCTTCATATTATTTATATAAACTACTATTTCTTTGAACATAATGGTTGATTAAATGACAATTATTCAGATTAAGCTTTAATAATCATCAAAAGAAATTTACATATCCTTAGTTATTTCACTTTTTAAAGTTGCTGCTATGTACATATATTATTGATGACATATGGTGATCACATTGAATTATTGTATACAGAATATACCAATTGAGTTTGTCAAGGAGCATTTAGTAGAAGGTGTAGACATGGTTAAACTAAAGGTTGGGGATAGATTGTGGCCGGTGAAGTTGTTACGTTATAGATCACCAGTCAGATTATCTTATGGATGGTGAACTTGTTACGTTATAGATCACCAGCCAATTATCTTATGAATTGCGTGCATTTACTAAGGAAACCCATTGCAACTTGGAGATGTATGCAATTTTGAACTCATAGACGATAAAGACAATGTTGTTAAAGTAACCATTTTCAAATATGTAGCTTAAACGAAGCAACCTGATCGAAGAAATTAAGATATTTTATCATTTCTTTGTTTCTCAATATTTGTAAGTGTTTATTCATCATATAGTATCAATCCCATTAATGTTCAATGGGAGTTATTATAAAGATGCTTATGTAAACTTTGTATAAGAGAGATGATATATGAATAGTTCTTAACCGACCAAATTTTAAGTGAACAAATATGTGTCATTAATCCATAGATTGATATTTTATCACCTATTAAAATGATTTATCAAATCAGTTTATGAATTAATGATATATCACTCAGATACTTAAAACTTAGTCAATAACCTAATCTGTCTAGAATCACTATTGATATGCTATGAAATACTGACCGAATTGTGAAACGGAAACAACTGGATTAAGTTGTATCTTTCAAGTTATTAATGGTTTAGTTGGGATGTTTAAAAAGAAATGAAGGGTGATGGTTGAGTTGACTATTGATTTAAAAGTTATTACATTTATTGGGAAACAAAAGAAATGATAACTAGTCTAATATGGATTACTACTAACACATAACACATTCATTACTATCGAACCATAAGCCATTCAAAGTTCAAACAACTAAGTTAACGAGCAAGCAGACCAAAAGGTCGAAGAAAAATGGCTTCTGAATCTTCTCATCAACCTCATTTCTTTAAGATTATTCTCTCTCATACTCTTCTACATCAAAAGCTGGTCTCTCTCTCTCTCTCTCTCTCTCTCTCTCTCTTGACTCTGTCATTGCTTTTTTCTTTCTCTCACTAAACCCGATCACCAGCGTTTGTCTATGTACTCGGGTATAATTTTCGGTTCTGTATAGGTGTACGAGGTTGTGTTGTCATCTAATAATTTTATATTAAAATCAGTTTACCCATTTGTGTTATGTTCACTGAAAAATATATATATTTTTACAGAGACGGTTAGAGGTATAGGCAACTTATCCATATATATATATATATACACACCTCTCAAATAAGAAAAGAACAAATTTCATACAAAATGTAATACTATATAACAAATAAATATATGCTTAATATAAAATCATCCCCTAGAGCCGCAAGAAGTATTGAGACGCTTCTGTATATTTATCCTTCTAAATTTGTTTACGCACTACAAATGTTTATTATATTTTGTGAATTTGTACGGAGTATTCCTGAAAATTTTGTGAGAAGATATGGAGAAGATTTTTCAAATCAAGTCATCCTTAAACTTCCAAATGGTGCAGAGTGGGAAGTTGAATTAACAAAATCAAACGGCATCGTTTGGTTACACAATGGTTGGCATCAATTTGCAAAAGATTGCTCTTTAGACCATGGTCACTTTTTAGTTTTTAGATACGATCCAAGTTCGTGTTTTTATGTACTAATATTCGATAAAAGCACGTCCGAGATAGAGTACTCTCGTAGACATGCCACAAATGAGACCGATGTGGATGATGGATTTAAAGACAACGATTCTGTTTAAATTCTGGATTATTTCATCCCGCACCCGAAAAAAAGGAAATTACCTCAACCATGTAGCCAGCTCAATAAGAAAATGAAAAAAGAAGAATTTGAAGGTATGTTATGTAATGTTCTTTCAACTAGTTCTTTCTCCATATAATGTTATATACTGTTAAATCATTGTATATCCCCAAAGCTTAGGTAAGACGTTGATGGAATGAATTCTTTTACACAGACTGCATCATAATATGTATTTTCTGGCTACCTTATTTAATAGAAACAGAAGAAAATTCTGATTCGACGGAAGGCGGAGGAGGCACATCAAATGCTCGGCGCCGTCCCAAATACGAGGCTGAAATCGGAAAGCAAACACTGTCATTAAGAAAAAAGGAAAGAGCTTTGCAAAGAGCTAGATCTTTCAGATCTAAAAATCCTTTCTTCTCTGTTGTGATGCAGCCTTCATTTGTTCATGGTAGATTTAGCATGGTAATTAATCAACTATTTTTTCATTAAATAATAGTATCAACTTTAGTTAGCTAAATTAGAAATATGTGATTGCAACATGAATTACTTGGTTTGTTTTAAATAGAATCTCTTGTCTTGACAGTTCATACCAAGCGGCTTCTCGCAGAAATATCTAAGAAACAGACAAGGTTATGGTGATCTTAGGACGTTGGACGGTAGAACATGGCTCGTAACGTACATTGTTTACCAAAGTCGAAATCAAGCCATATTTGCATCTGGTTGGAAAGGATTTGTACAAGAACATAATCTGAAAGTAGGCGACGTTTGTGTGTTTGAGTTGATAAATCGTAATGGATTTCATTCATAGTCCACATTTTTCCAGTCAGGAAAGGTAACAGATCTCCTTTAATCATAAATAATTAATACAAATTTATTTTTATTATATGATATGTGTAGTAAATATATGCAGTACATGTTTTTTCTTTTAGGCCCGGTTGAAAAACATGGTGTTACACATGAGAATAGTGTGGCAGATAAGATTGAAACTGATACTCAAAGAACACGCTACGGTCATTGCACGTTAACTGTGATGAATCATCGTCCTAAGGTTTCGAAGGGGCACGACCATTAAATGCAAATGAAAGAGCTAATAAGGCATCAATAGATGATTTAGATGAGAAAGATATCAAGAAGAGTCCTTCTTCACGGGCTTATAAGGCATCACATCCTAACAACAAAACTTTCTCTGGAAATCCTTTTTTTCAAGTGCTTATGACTCCTGCTCTCTTGGACAACTCACCCGAGAGCGTTACGTATTTGAAAATTCTATCTTTACTCACACTTATTTAATTTTACATAAGCACTTTTAGATTGATTTAGAAAAAAAAAACACTTGGAACTTATAAGTGTTTGTAGAAAAATGTGTTAAGACAGAGGAGTGCTAAGGAGTACATCCGAGACTATGTGACCTATATGAACCGTAGGTTCAGATCTAACTTGTAGAAAAAATATCACATCGCCCATGATTATTTGGTCTTTGTATTCAGCAGATCTAGGGTCATTTAGATTGTTTCTATTTATACGTGCAGAGCATACCTGCTGATTTTGCAATGAGCATATGAGAGGTGTAGGGATGGTAAAAGTAAAGGTTGGAAAAAGATTGTGGCAGTGAAGTTGATGCAATATAGATAAAAAATCAGACCATCTTCGGGGTTACGGACATTTACTAAAGACAACTCTTTGGAAGCTGGAGACTTGTGCACTTTCCAGCTTATATACACGATAGACAATGTTTTTAACGTAATCATTTTTAAATATGTGGGTTAACTATAATGATATCTCGCAAAAATGATGTCTTTGTGGATTGATATCGTCTTTTGTACGTCTAAGTTTGCTTACATAAGACATTTTATTTTCTAGAACGAGCTACAGTTTTGATCCGAGAAGGAAAATGATGAATTGGTATAAGGGAGAAATAAAAAAAATAGAAATTTATGCAGTGACATAAAACTTGACAAAAAAATATAATTCTTGAATCAATACATGATTGATTATATAATTGTTAGTATATAAATTATCACATCATAATAATATTAAATATATTAAATATCATGATACATGGATGCTCGAATAAAATTAAAGTGAATTGTAGAGCAGACAAGTCAAAAAGTAAAACTTGTTGAGAAAATTAAAGGAGTAGGTATTTGGGGAATCAACGGGTAAATCGTAAATGAATGTGCATGGAGGGAGAGAAAGCTAACTTTTGTTGTGTGAGTACCACTTTCCATTCCAAAAAAAATTATATAAAACTATAATAATTTTAAAAAAACTAATATTTAAATTATTGATTATATGTATAAAATTTGTTAATACAAAGTTTTCTAATCACACACGGAGCAAGCGGAGTGTCTACACCCAAATTTGATGGATATCTATAAAATCTATATTCTAATTAATATATTGCATTAGAATTTATTATGTGATAGACTCACAACACTTCCACTTTTGGAATCAATATGGGATTCCTTCTCTTAGGAAAAATATTAATGATACACCTTAAAGCATGCAAAAAGATTTAAACTATTCAATTTAAAATATGGATAATACTATTCAACTCAAATTGTGATGTATCATAAATTTAAATGACAAAACTAAATTGATACATTCTTTTACATCATTAAAATGCACTAATTCATATTTGTTATATAGACATATGATGTATCACAAGTTAAGTTAAATTGTATTTTTCTAAATAACATCCATTAATATACGCACGCAAGCACGCAGACACACACATAATTGATGTAGGTTGTTATTTGCCAAAGAAAAATTTGGATTGTCGAAAATGAAGAGTTAATAATCTGCTTATATTTTAAGAAATTACAGTAGAAAGATCCTTCGAGAAAAGGACCCATAGAATTTGTATAATGAATATGACATGTTTACAGAATAAACTAAATTACCTTAGGTGTGGCAAACAAATTCTACTAAATCATGGTCTAGCATTTGTATGTTAATATTAACACTTGCTAGACCAGAATCTCACAAAATGTTTTGCTACATGGGATCTAGTAGTCACTGAGTTTAACATAAAATTTCTACATCAAATGGGCAACTTAGCCATTTCCCCGATAAAAGAAGTGAAATTTTGTTAATGACATGTTTACTTGATTATCGTCGAAAGAGATTTCATAGTGTTTGATTCTAAAAGATAATTTTGGTTGTTTACTACAACGTCAGAATTTGATTACGAATAAGTCATAAATTATTATTGAACTGACCCAACTTCTTCATTTTATGCAATTTATCTTCAGGACATTGCAGTTATCATGTAGACAACATAAGTTTTCTTATTATTTGTTAAACTCACGAGATTATGTACAAAATCTATATATTTAATCTGATTTTGATTTTTTTTAAAAAAATGTTTTTTTATTTTTATTCAATTTCAAAAGTAAATAAATGGGTCATAAAAAAATTTAGAATTCCAATTTCATTTTTTATATATATCAAGTGTCTCGTTTTAAATTTTTGTAGTCTTTTTTATTTGGTTATTTATTATTTTTCTCCTGAAATTTTGTACATTTGGTAGGAAAAAATAAAATACAGACTCTCCGTTTCCTTTGATCTTTTCACCTTTTGCCAAGTACCGTACTCCCTCGTCTCATGTCTGCTTGTCAGCAATGTGTCTCCGTTTCCAACACCTTTCTTATACTCAAACAGACACACAAATGCTGAGCAGAAGCTGAGCAAAAGCTCTTGGAGATGGCCGCTTCTCAACCTCACTTTTTCAAGATTATTTTGACTGATTCTCTTCGTCTTCAAAAGCTTGTATCTCTCTCTCTCTCTCTCTCTCTCTCTCTCTCTCTCTCTGTATTTTCCATATATTTTTTTCGAATGAGTTGCTATGCTTTTCTTTTATGTTTTATCTTTTGGGTACAATGGAAAATGGTTGATCAAAAAGAAGCAGAATAGGAAAAGCAAAATGTAGTCAAATTTCTTACATTATTTGGTAATGTAGCGCAACACTCTTTCACTCCAATTTCTTCTATCACTGAGAAATAAAGTGAGCTTTTTCATCTTATACATGTTCGTTCTATAATTCTATTGGAACTCATTAGTTTTTGTTTTATGTGTTTTCCTTTGATCTTTTGAATACATTTCTACTGAACCAGCTTGTAATTTGTAGGTCAGAGAAGTTGGATGTAGATCCTCATCCTTGGTTAGATAGTTAGGTTGCTTTGATTTTGCTTTGAATAAACAATGGAAACTCTAAATTATCTTCTGTAAAAGAAATCGGTTAAGTTCAACTCACACCCATAAACTTTGGGTGCTTGTAAGTTAACTTTACAATGAGCTTATTTAGTCCTTCAAATTTCTTTATATGCAAAATTGGTCATTCATCGGTTCATTCCATCAATTATTTAACATCCCGTCAAATGAATTCACTTGATGAAGCCTTTCACACTCCTAGTTTGGATCATCTATGATTTCACCTAACAGACGTAGATAATTGACAGAATGAACTGTCAGATGACCAATTTTGCGCTTAAAGAAAGTTTGAGGGCTAAGTTGTGTGACTTACAAAGTTTATGGGTGTAAGTTGAAATTTACATCGTATTTGTCCGGAAAATTAGCTAATTTTATATTTCTAAGAATAATTACTAATTGTAACTCCATCAACAAAAGTGCCAATAACTACTCGCTTTTGTGATTCTTTGCAGAGTATACCTAAAAAGTTTGTACAAAGATATGGAGAAACTTTTTCAAGTCAGGTGTTCCTTAAGCTTCCGAATGGTGCAGAGTGGAAAGTGGAATTTACAAGATCAAATAACATGGTTTGGTTAGATAGGGGTTGGCATAAATTTGCTAAGGATTGCTTTCTAGATGAAGGTCACCTTTTAGTTTTTAGATACAATAGAAATTCATGTTTTCACGTACTAATATTCGATACAAGTGCGTCAGAGATAGAGTACCCTTGCAACGATGCTCGTAGGGATGAAACTGAAGTTATTAGGAACTTCCAAGATGATGAATCATCTAAAAGACATGAAAAAAATCCCCCATCAAGTCCTCGGCCTTGTAAGAAAATGAGAAACGAAAACTCTTGTAAGGTTAAATTGGAAATTGAAGGTACTTGATCTCGTTTCACGCTGTTTCTTCTCCCTAATCGTCTAATGTAATTATCACATCATCTATTTGATACGTTTATTGGAACAGGAGACGATTTTGATTCAATGGAGGATAGGGGAGGCATATCTACTCCTCATAGGTACTCAAAATGTGAAGTTTCAACCAGAAGACGAACATTTTATGCCGGCCAAAAAGCTAGAGCTCTTCAAAGAGCTAATGTTTTCAAATCTGAAAATCCTTTTTTCACAATTGTTGTTCAGCCATCAGTTATCTCTAAGAATTATATCCTGGTAAGCTATCTATAACTAGTATGGTCCCAATATACTTCTTCGAGTTAAAATGTAACTTCTTTACCTGCGGTCAGGTTTTACCGCGCAAGTTTGCCCGTAAATATTTCAACAAGAAGTGCGGTGAAGCCAAACTCAGCGTCTCAGATGGGAGAACATGGGTTGTTAGTTACACTTATTACGTAGCATCAACGGTCATGTTCTTACATGGTTGGAAGAAATTTTCAGAAGACAATGAATTGAAAGTAGGAGATGTTTGTGTATTTGAGATGATAAAGGATGTTGGATTTTCATTCGAAGTCCACATTTTTCCTGTCAGTGAAGACGACCATCCTTTTGATCCCCTCTCGCAAGGTACCCAATCTTTTTAAAAATCGACTATTCAGAGTCAAATTTTAGGTCCACTGAGTAAATCCGTGTTCTTTCGAGGTCAGTTAAGAAGAGTGAGGAAAATGGAGTTCAATCTGAGAAGAGTGCAGCAAGTAAGCTTGAACCTAATATCACTATGAATGCTGAAGTTGGTGTGTCTAGCTTACGTGACCAATCTCCCTCAAAAGAAGGCTACGGAGGAGGGTCTTCCAATTGTGCTTTCAGTTCTGAGAATCCTTTCTTCAAGCTTATCATCAAACCGTCATATGTTGATGGCCGCAGTAAGCTGGTAATCTTTTATCCTGTAAGTTTGCTAGATTAAGTTTTGAGATTGCACTTGTGTCATTGTTTCTGCTCATTGTGTGACAGAATGTACCAAGCAGCTTTGCTAGCAGATACTTAGATTTTTCTAAAGTGAATGTTCTTGATGCTGTCCTTCATACAACTTCGGATGACCGTACATGGTTTGTTAAGTTCAGTGTAAGAAAATATAGAATGAGTCATAGAGTCGAAATATCTCATGGCTGGAGGAGATTTGTTAAGGGAAATAATCTGAAAGTAGGAGATATTTGTGTATTTGAATTGATCAAGCCCATCGAAATGTCATTTAACATCATAATCTACCGAGTCTCTGATAGCGCAAATCGCAGCCTCCAACGTCGAGGTTAGTAACAAGTATGCTTGGATCCTTAGTTTGCTGCATTAAAACTACTATAATTCTTCTGGGCTGTTTTTGTTAACAGGTCATCAGATGGTGTTGACACCCCTGAACCCAACACATCAAGAAATGGATTCATCATTCATGGCTCAATTCAAAATGCAAACAAGAAAAGGGAATGAGCCAATGCAAGTAGAAAGCGATGACGAATCTGAAGATAATGATTCTTGTGAGAAGCTGATGAGGAGGCCACCAGTGAAAAAAACAAATAAAGAAGAAATAAGCAAGGAGGGGGAAGAACTTGGAACAAGAAAGCAACTACTTTTGTTGGATGCCAAGTTTGATAAGATGTCTAGTGACATCAAAAACATTTTCACAATCCTGAAAAATTTTGTTGCCCAAAATGCAAACACACGGAACAATGAACAACAATCAACTGCTTCAAAGGAAGCAGCCACTGTCGGACCAGAAAAGGTAACAAAAATTATTTACTGTTAGTCAATAAAACATTTGCATGTCTACCAACGCATCTTAAATGTACGTAGGAGAATGAACAAGAGGATGACCAAGAAGAGAGACGATGAGACTGAAGAAGAAAAAGAACAATAAAATGAAGATGACAACCAAGAAGATAATAATGATGATGTCGACGAAGATGACAATAACGATGACAAAGGAGAAAAGGACGAGGATGACAGTATTACCAGGGAAAGCAGTGGACAACCAGAACAAAACAAATATGTACGACACTATATTTTAAACTGAAAATAAATTATATATTGCTAGTAATTAAATGAAATTTGATTTATTTCGGTTATTAATAAAAAAATTCCAATCAGAATTCTCAAAAAAGAGATATATTCAACGAAAGGAAGAAAGAGAATGATTGTTAGGGCAAGTCAACTAGTCTAATCTCCATACATGTAGCGGAAAAAACTAGGAGGGTGAAACGAGCAAGAACCCACCAAGCTTCTAAACTCTGGAAGAATGATCAAGGATTTATGTCTACTAGTTTCTAAAAATGAATATTGCTACTTGATTTTCTTTTGATGATACTTGATTATAGATTATTCTTCTTTCTTAGATGTTGATTATGCTACTATCATGATGATTGTGTTGTTTTGTAATATATTATGAACAATACTTGGCTCCTGACTCAGTGATGAATAACTCCCTGTTACTAATGTCGTGTGAAAATTAGATGATGTTGTATTAAGTTTTTCATTTCTTTTGATGAATAGTAATGTTTTAACAGGATACAATATTTGTTAACTTAAATATAAACTAAATTAATTATAATATGTAGTTTGATCTGATTGGTTCACGTCAATGATGAAATAAGCTTTTCCTTAATCAGAATCTCTCAAAATCACAACAAAATACTGAAAATCAAAGGTTCTCGGATATGAACATCTTCAACTTTCAACAATTTCACCAAATTTGTGACCTTCAGTTAGGTATGTGCATGGTTTCAGTTTTCACATAACATTTAATGATTATTTTTAAAAAGAATCGAAAATTTCAAAACCCCCCTCCCTCTTGAAACTATTTGTAAAGAATATTTATGTTTTATTTATAAATAATATAAATAATTAATATACAAATATATATGTTATTTATGTTATATATGGAAGGTGTATATAAAGTATCTTGCGCATATATATAAATATATATATATATATATATGCATATAATTTGGAGAGAGATAAAGAGATAGATAATATTTCTTTGAAATTGAATAGAGAGAGCAAACAATTCTGTTAAATGGATATATATATATAGAGAGCAAATAATTCCTTTAAATGAATAGAGAGATTTAATGGATATAAATATATAGAGAGAAAGAATAGAAATGATTTGTATTTAAATAAAATAATAGAAATGATAAAATAATAACTAACTAAAGAAGTAAAACTATTAAATTTAATGAAATTTATTAAATTAATTATTATTTATTGAAAAGTATTATATTTGATATTTTTTAAAAGTTTGTGGACAAAATTGAATTTAAAATTAAAAGTGTTTCTAAATAATATCATTTCTATTCTTTTTGTTGTTGACCTAGTACATCCCTAAAACTTTTAATTAATGGATTAAGCATTGTTGTACAAGGTGGGTACCACTAGCCCGCATTGTGCGACAATGATTAGTCATACGTCTTGGATCGAGCTCCCTACCACTCGTCTAATCTTGCGTGGGTTTGTAGGTGTTATTTACTTACCATACAAAGTTTGTAGAGGTAAATTTCACTTAACCCTAAAAAATAATAAGGAGAAAAGTGCACTAAGTCTTTCTAGTTTCTCTAATGATTCTATATGGTCTTTTAACTTTCAAGTAAGTACTTTTAGTTATTTAACTTTTAGGCGTGAGTATAACTTTTGATTTTGAGAAATTGTGAATTTATGAAAAAAAATATGATCCACAAAATGATGAAGCAAAAAAAATCTACAAAATGTTAATTGAGTTTCTGATCTTTCTGTATTTGAATTGATGATTTTTTTTCTTTTTTCTTGAGTGAAGAGCTTAATGGAGATGAGAATAAGGAGGGTTTGGGGGTGGTCAGTTTTCTAAGTGTAGAGTGTCTAAATTTGTTTAAACTTAAAGACATAGAACATTGTCAAATCAATAATGAGTTAGCGTACCGTCAGTACATTTTATGAATTATTTAACAGTACTAGATGAGAGGATCATATGAAAATATTTTTTAAAGTTAAAAGACCGAAATTATTTAGTTAAAAATTAGAAAACCACATAAAATATTATAAAAGTTAAATAACTAAAAATGGAATGCTAATTATTTTATCATTGTATTTTTTAACATGATGCAAATATATATATATATATATATATATATACATATATGTTCCGTATATAAATTGGCTTGGCTCAGACCTTATAAATTGGTTTGTCAGCATTTTGACTTTGGAGGCATGTCGTGCGTCGATATTTCACCTACAAAAATAAAAATAAATCAAACAATAACTCTAAAAAAACCCAACAAAGTTAAAGTTAAGATTAACTAAAATATGAGTGTGAAATACACTCATCAAATACCCTCAAACTTTACTTGTTTCTAGTCCTTGAGCAAAACAAAACAAAAAAATCAAATAAAGAAATACGAAACTCTAATTTAGCAAACTATGGATCAAGTGACAAAAAGTTTTGACTAACTAAACATGCTTCAGAGATTTCAAAATAGCGATAACCCAAGAAAAATTTCTGAATTATGATCATAAAGAACTTCAAAACAAACACCAACTTACATTACACTTTGAAAAATCCCGAGAGCATGTGTGTAACCTTAAGTTGTCCAAATTCTTTACCTCAAATGAGTTTATGAAACCAAGTCTCGCAAAAGTGGATCCATTAATCTATAAATAGATTAGAACTCCATATGTCAATTTTTCATGTCACTCTCATCTAATGTGGGCAAACCACAACACTTTGGATCATTAGGACTTTCATAGGCTTACAATGTATGGCTAATGTATAGGGTATGATAAATGATATTATTTCAGCTCAATCTTTACCTATAGTCACATATGTATTCTAGGAATCAACGAGCTTAACTCAACTTATCATGTAACACCCCCAAAATTGTCATTCCACCTTCTGAATTATCAACCATGCTCAACCATTCTTGTTTTTTTTTTTCAATTTTATTTTCTTAAGCTTCTCTTTTCGTTAACAAGCTTTCAGCTAATAGCTCTCAAACCAGTTAGTATTAGGGTATTAGGTTTTAAGAAACTCATTCGAGCTTAGTCATTCAACTTCAAGAGGCTACAAAATCAAATTTATTCATAAATTTGTTTATATCGAAACTCCTCCCATCCACCCAGACTGTCAAAGCTCCAAGTATTTTCCTAAAACATCCAAATACTATGAGTAAAAAGAGTAACTAGGAATTTTTTTATAAAATTATGAAATTAGCATGGGTGATAAAAAATGACTATTTAGGCTCAACAGGGATGGGTAGGAAAATATTTATGCACAAGTTGGTTTGAAAAGCTTAAATGGTCCAAAGATGGCCTAAATCATGTCTGAAGTGAAGCGTATCCTAGAATTTTGCCTAAAAAAACAATCAAATTGGTTCTAGAGTTCTTATGAGATCATAATGATTTTTTAAGTCACATAAACATTCTCTAAGTAAAAAGATAATCAAAAACTCAAAGCTAGGTGCTCAATATGTCGGGATTCTCTAGTGAAATGTAAATCAATAATTGGTTCAAACACACATCGATACACAAACTCATCATTTTTTCCAAAGCTATCAATAATTCAAAACCAATCTCATCATAGGTGTTAGTGTTGTCTACAATAGAACACCAAAAAATGAAATTTTAATTAAAGCCACCACCCCCAAACTAAAAGCTTTCATTGACCTCAATGAAAAGAAAATATGTAAAAGGAGTAAGTAGAGAGAACTCTCCTGAATAATGATGAGCTATCATCCTCGTCATTCTCTGCATTGTTCATGTTGTCTCCAACTGAGAAGAAAGTGGTGCATAAGTCAAATTCATCCATAGTTTTTTTTAATAAAAAACTTGAAGAAAACTAAAAATAAAATAAGCAAAAGAAAATAATTAAAAAATTAAAAAAAATGAAATAACATAAATAAAATCGGGTTGCCTCTCAGTAGCCCTTGCTTTAATGTCTTCATCCATACATAATGATCATCCAGGCTTCACCCGTTATATACTGACTTTAGAATTACCTTTGTGTCATAAATTGACCAGCCTAAGACCGTTTGTTGCTCTCTCAACACCCTCAGCAGCCTGTCTTCTTGTTCACCATTTAACGAAGCAGAGATAATGACATGCAGGGTGGATACTTCTCCTATAAAGATGTACCGAAGGTGGAGGTCTAACACCAATGATTTTTCAATAAATGGTAGGTGTCTAGATTTACCTTCTTCAAATTCTACACTATCCACATGCAAAAAATTATTCCTATCATTTGGGTGTTTGATTACTTTGAAGACATTAAAAATTACCTGGTCATCTTACACTCTCAGAATAAGTTCTCCTTTTGCACATCAATGAGAGTTCTTCCCGTAGCTAAAAATGGCCTATCAAGAATAATTGGAGTTTCTTTGTTTTCCTCCATGCCAAGAATAATAAAATCAGCTGAGAAGATAAATTTATCCATATTTAACAAAACATCATCAATAATCCCCGATGGATATCTGATAGATCGATTAGCTAACTGTAAAGATACCATCGTGGGCTTAGCTTCTCCAAGACCTAGCTTATTGTAAATTGAATACGACATCAAATTGATACCAGCCCCGAGATCATATAAAGCCTTTTCAAAATATGAATTCCTAACGGTGTAAGGAATAGTAAAACTTCCATTGTCCTTTAAATTTGGATGCAATTTATTCTACAAGATAGCACTACAGTCCTCAATAAGTGCAATTGTCTTATACTCCTCTAGCTTTCTCTTGCTTAAGAGAATATCTTTCATGAATTTGACATAGCTCGGCATTTGTTCCAAAGCATCAACAAAAAGGATATTTATATATAGTTTCCTAAACATATCAAGAAACTTAAAAAACTGCTTGTTGAACCTCATTACATATTTGGTGAATCCCACTACGTATTTGGTGAGCCCTAGTACGTATTTGATGAACCCCGCTATGTATTTGGTGAACCCCTCCAAGATTTATTAATTTATACATTTTTGGTGAACCACATTACGTATTTGGTGAACCCCTATACATATTTGGTGAATACTAGTATATATTTGGTGAACCCCTCCAATATTGATTAATTTGTTCATATTTGGTGAATCACATTACGTATTTTGTAAGCCACACTATATATTTGGTGAACCCCACTACGTATTTGGTGAACCATTCTAAGATTTATTGATTTATACGTATTTAGTGAACCCCAATACATATTTGGTGAACCCCTAGTACGTATTTGGTGAACCCTAGTAAGTATTTAGTGAACCCCAGTACATATTTGGTGAACCCCTAGTACGTATTTGGTGAATCATAGTATGTATTTAGTGAACAAAAAATAAATAAATAATGTTACCAGCATTAATGCTAGGGAAAACCCCTAATATTGGAGTGTTACACGAGCACGACAAGTGCAACAGACTGTAATAGAATTATACAAGATGGAAAACATGTTAAAATTTCATTGAAGAAATCTGGCTAATGAAAAGGAAGACTCATAGTTTTGTATTGAAAATGTCATAAGATGTTCCAAACCAACAATGTTGCTCAATCAAAAGAGCCACTACTACAAAATTTATTTTTCAGGACGGGGAATTCCCGTCGTGAAAAATAATTTACGACGGGTGCACACCTAGCATGTAAAAAAGGCATCATAAGATATAATCAATTTTCACGACAGGTACATTTTTCACGACTGTTGCTATATCATCCGTCGTGAATATACAGTTTTACGCGATGGATAGAGCAGTTGTAAGTAATGTAGATACCGTCGTAAAGGAAGATTTTTTACGACAGTGTGTTAATGAACCGTCGTCATTAATGTGAACACCGTCGCAAATGATTTTTTTACGACGGTGTGTTAACGAACCGTCGTAATTAATGCATAAACCATCGTAAATGATTCAATTTTGACGATAGTTCATGGAGGAACCTTCGTAAAAAATCATGTTTGATAGCAGATTATTAACACGTCATCCTTAAAATGTAACAGACTTTCAATAATCCATATTTTATATTCAAAAGATCCATATATTATAAATTCTAAAAAAGTACATTTAGTATTCAACGGGCTTCGAAAACTCACATTTTATTATATCTTTAAGAAAACAAACTAGTTCATCCATTACATAACATTAACATATAAATAAATTTAAAGAAAGTACATACTTTACATATCATAACATACACACGAATGCTAATGTTACACATATTAATAAAGGGGAAATGGATATCTTGTTACAAACACTTGTTAGCGTGGAGAATAACAATTTGCTCTTGTTATTTGCAGAGATTCTTCTGTCATCCATTTCATTCACTGATTTACTTTTTTTTATTGTTCAACCTACAATAAAACAACCAAGTTAAAACATATATTTTTCCAAACTTGAGCATAGTATTGACAAATCTGAGACTTCACATCAATTTTAATCACATAGTAATTAATAGTCGTTCTAATGTGAAATAAATAACTATGTAAGAGTCAAAGGTTCAGATCAAAATTGATGACTAATGTCATGCTTTGAAGCTCATACTCAATTTAAATCAGTAGAGAAAGGTTCAGCTAAAATGGAAGAACATTGTCAAAAAGAGGTATAAGAGGGATGCATACTATAAAAGTTGTAACTATTCATGATGCTTCCTAGAGGATCATTAGTTTGAACCGAGCTGGCATAATTCATAGAATCAATTGCTAGGTGATCACCGGAGCAAATGTTAAAAGTTTAAGATAGTTGCAAGCTTTTTCCTTAAAATTAATTTTTCAATCCTAAGTGCATTACTACTGTTTGTGCTTTCATATCAGATGACTTTTGTCTATTTAGATTTTTCATACAAGAAAATCTTCTCAATCAAACCTATCAAAATATTCACATTACATCTTGCAACATCTAATTAAACCCCTTTTGTTATATTTATTAATGGTGTACCACTCCAGAGAATATGTATATAACATCCTAAAAACTATAGAGATAATTATAAATTAAAATGCACTAATGAACAAAATTGAATTAGAGCATCAATTTGAAAGTCCATATTTTTGAAAAAGGGTATACTTGATAATCATCCTAAATCCAGATGAAAAATGATGTATAAGAAAGTACCATGGCCTTTATAAGGTGCATCGTGATAGTATCCTTCATCTTGTTGTGAGTCAACTTGAGGTCTATTATATCCACCCCTTCCACGTCCCCTAAAATTATGTCCTCTCCCTTGACCCCTACCCCTATCACCAATTAAATGATACATGAGGAATACAAAAGTAAGAACCAAAGAATGGAGTCAACAAAATTTCTACTAGCATAGCCCTAGCCTTTAGCCAGCCTCTACTGCTACGACCTCGACATGACCACTAGGAGAGCCCTCTCACTATAATAGATATGACATTCTACAAGATTTAAATATGGGGTTCATAGTCTCCTCCTATAAAAAAACTCGAAACAACAAGAGTCTTTATGAACCCTATAAAAAATTCCTATTAAAAGTTAAAAAACTAAGCGGGATGAATTTCAAGGGAAGCGGGACTTCAAAACAAAAAGCGGGAGTGAAAGTTTTACTAAAGACCGATCTCGATTACACCCAAACCCTTCCCTCTTCACTCTTCTCTCTCGATTTCTTCTCGAGAAGCTCCGCGATTCCTTCGTTGAAGAAGAGAGAGTAGATCCTCATCTATTAGCTTCTCTCTCTCTCTCTCGATTAGCTTCTCTCTCTCTCGTTCAAAAATAGAGAATGAACTAGGGCTTGTGAGCTTCTCTCTTTGTCTCTTCTCTTCATGGTTCCCTGACATTCCTTCTTAGAGGTTTTTAGTTTACTTTGATCTCTGTTATAGGACCATAAACTCTCAGTTTTCTTATCTCTCTCTTGGGACCATCATGCATCTTGTTCGACTTCCTCCTTCAAAGCGATGATGGGGTAGGTAGAGGAGCATCTTTTTTGATCTATTAAGTCAGCATCTTCATCTTGATGACGAGCTCATGACTAGATCTGCGTAGGTTAATTCATCAAGCATGTTTCGTTGAGGTGAGTTTACTTTAAATTTTTCTTAACCTTCTGAGTTTTAGATGTGATTTGAGGTAGATTCGAGTTCTAAGCAAATGATCCTTGCTGATTTAGGTCAGGGTTCAATGAATTTTAGTTGTATTTGGATGGGTCTAGAGACTCATAAAATAATCTGGGTTCACAATGATTTAGGGGTTTGATTTCAAGTGACTAATATGTGACTCGTTCGGTGCCTCCACGAACTGGAAAGAGCGAGCAATGGCAACCGAACTGGAGGAACTGTTAGGCTTTCTATCCTCATCTTCTCCTGAAGTAAGTTTCTTGTTCTTTATCACTTCTAGCAAATGAAACATCACACAAATTGTTTACTTTTCTGTTGTTTGGAATATTACTTCAGCTCCATTATAGTTCAATCTTGCATTCTGTGTGATAATTTTACGTGTGCTTTGTTCTGTTAGCCTATTCTAACATTTTTCCTACTTTTCGTGAACCCAAACCTAGCCTCATTTGTTCGTAACTCAGAATTAAAGCTAGCCCCATGTCTTATGTGATTGTGTTTGTCGCTTAGTTTGTTTATTGCTCACATTGGGCTTTTGATAACACACAAATTAGTTTCATTCTTTTCTTGGTAATAGGATTCATTTAAGTTGGTGATAACACACAAATAAATTTCTTATGAAATTTATTGATAGTTCGTAATTGGATTGTGGGTTCTGGAATTATACGAGAAGTTTGAGGACCAAGTCGATTCAATTCCTGAAAAGGCAAGTGTAGAGATAAAGAAGCAGTTTGCTGTGTTTGATGCAAAGGTGCTTAGAAATATACCAAGGGTACTTCATGGTGAGTTTTAATTACAAAGTAATTTTTTTGTCTTTCTGTTGATACTTCAATATCTTTGATGGTGCCCCCTGACTTACGGCCTTTACGCTACCACTAGTGTGATGTGAGCGGTTCAAATTGCTTTGATCTTTCCCAATTATCCTGGCTGGAAACTTGTACGCAACACTTGTACGGGGGTGCATGCATAAAGGTTTGAAACTCTTTTCTTATCAAAATCTTAAGGACAGGACTCTACCCTATTCTCGAACCCTCTGCCGAGCTTAACCCTGTCCGCATTTCCTTTTGAAGGGGGGCAAAGAAATATCCCCACCTGCTGCCAACAGTCTTTCTTCAGAATTTGACTGAACGGGTCGATCCTCCCCTTTGTTTTAGCAACTTATCCTAAGGTCTCCTCACCAAGAGCTCCCCGACGACGACAGAGGAACCAACCCGCCTGCTGTGGCGGGGTGGCTTTTTTGTTTCACTCATTTATGGCTTGAATTTGGCTTGGTGATAGCCTAACCATGTCTGTGGCCATGTTTAAGCTCGAATGTCCATTCTCAGACTCTCCAGAAGGTGTTCTCAACCTTAAAGCCGCCTCATGAACCGCTCCATTCCTTCTTTCTTTCTCGATTCTTCTCAAAATACAAAACACATAGAACCTCTATCTCACAGCTTCTCCCTCTCAAAATACAAATAGACAACTTAGGGCTAGGCATTCATTGAAGAAGAGAGAACATAGCTCATCGATTATTTTCTCTCTCATTCTCTCGTTCAAAAACAAAGAGCGAACTAGGGCTAGGTTTGTCGAAGTTTCTGATCTTCTGATTTTGTGGTTTGGTCTCATTTTTTAATCACCATTTCTGATTTTTTGTTATGAGTTTTTAGGATTTTGTTCTTCTCTTATGTGGATTTTCTTACTAGTTATGTATTTATGTGGATTTTGTTTTTCTCTGATGTGTTCCAATTTTCTAGGTAATTTCCTTGCATTGAGCTCAACAGTGCAGCTTGTTGAAGGTAACATGCACTCCATCCTCTTTCGTGTTAGATACAAGCAATGGCTGACCAAATTAGATTTCATAAACATTTGAGAAAGTACTGCTTATGGGTTTTGGAATCTAAGTTTCAGTACTCTCTATCGTTCAACGCAGGTAAGGGGTCATTTTAGTTTATGAAAATCAGTAAATTTTTTTGGTTTCTTACTTCTTTTTTTAAGGAATATCTTCCTTAAGTAGTGGTTGCTATGTATTGTGTTGATTTTGTTAATAATTTTCTATTTAGTATTTGAATTTTTTCGAGCAGTGGTTGCTATGTATTGTGTTGATTTTGTTGCTAATTTGGTATTTAGTATTTGAATTTTTTTGAGCCGTGGTTGATGATATGTGATTGCATAACATTGTAACAAAACCTGTGTAGCAAACGAAATACCTCAACTTCTATATGGAAGTGGAATCTATGTGAAGATCTGCAGTTTGGCTCATTCTCATAATTATAATACAGGTATTTGCAGTCCTACTGGAGGGAATATCTATTTTGAGTGGTCATGCATCAGCGGAGGTATTTGCAGAAAGATTTTTAAGTTCTTTGTGCTTATAAAAATCTTTATTTCATGTCATTAGGATTTTTAATGTGCTACGCTTTAACTTTGGTCTTTTAGTGATTTATTCTGCTAAGAATCATGTTTAGACCTCTTAATCTTCTTTGGCTTTCAAAACTACCTCATCTTGATATTCACCATAATCAGTGAATGATTGGGGTTTGTGCTGAGTTATGCTCTTTCTTTTACACAATTTTTCGATGGTGCTTTGTGTTTTATTCAATTAAAAATGTTCACCCGTGGCGGGATGGGACATGGGACAAAGGTTAAAAAACCGACTTGTCCTGATAATTTTATATATAATCTTAAATTTGTAGCCTTTTTAGGTTTTAACCTTTATCCTTTTTAAGTTGTCATATTGTTTTGCTCTTCTTTTCATTGCAAATAGGCTTGAGATTAAGCTTAAACTTTAGGATCATATTTCTGCTAAAATCTCAAAATGGAAACAGATGATGATTGTTTGAACTTATAAATGCCCATTACTCTGCCTGCCTATATTACTTGCTGTCGACTTTATGCATAATGGGCCATTCATTTTAACCATATTTATTTCTTGATTCTTACTTCTTACCCCATGTAACTATTTTTTATCCATCCGTTGACATCAAGACAATATTATCCCAATTAATGTTATTTGAACTTGGCAAGGTGGTACTGAATGTGGGTGGGTATATTTCCCTACTAAGTTTTGTTTGTTTAATAGGCCAAGGCTTAAGGAGCACATGCTATATTGTATGAACCATCTTGAAGAAATGAGTAAGCTTGCAAATTGAAGGCTTAAATAACGGAGGTCAAAGGGATAATGATGGAAAATATTGAGAAGGTAAGCTTTGTTATTTGAGTTGAATAAGATTTGTTATTCGGTTTACATGTGAACCCTTCAGGTTTTTGGATGTTGTTTTATGAAGTTTACATGTTGGCTTGTTATTACTGAGTATCTGTATACTTCTACCTCATTTTTTTACTAGTGTATATTTTTATATATGTTCATAATTGTTTACTAGTCAGGAATCTATTTGCTACATTAGTGTTTTACATTTTCATAATTTTATATTCATATGACATTGGATTCAATTCATTGTAATTGTAGTGTATATTAGTTGTGAGAAATTTAAACAAGTACATTGACTATATATTTTCTTTAAAATGCTAGACCTATAATCCCCTAAGGCTTTTCAACTTGGCATCAAAGTTTGAAGAGTCTGTGAACTTTTTAGATTTTTTTTTTGTTTTTTGAATAACACGTTGTATTAGTAGACTAAGCACTATAATACTTTTAGATGACAATTATGGATAATATTTTGTGAAAATGAAATGATATTTGAATGCCTTTTAGTCTAGTAATGTATTAATTTTAAATGTTTAAATAGGTACGTAAACACGTGCATATAAATTGATCGTTAAAGATAGCATTTATAAAATGTCAGGAAAATCTCTTTATAAGAGGCATAACTTATAACAAAAAACTATATGAATGAGATTAAAAAATCGTATGATATCTGATTTAATAGGATACAAAAATACCAGTGAATATTAATTCACGAGAATTAAAAATGCTTGTTGAATAAAAGTAACAGGAGTCGTAAAACCTCATTAAACAGTGTTCTACAGGAGTCGAAAAATCCTGTAAAAAGCAAGATACCACAGGAGTCCTCACAGGAGGTGTTGCACCTCGTAAAAAACGCGGATTTTTAATATGAGGGATTTTCACAGGCGCCGCATGATCCTTGTAGATTACTTTTCATGGGGATATCTGTTTCTTGTAGAATGTCATATTTCTTGTAGTGTCTGAAAATTACTAGCAAGTAAATAAACCAAATGTGAAAGCTAAAAAATAATCATTTGACTGAACAAGTAAGACCGCAACCTTCATAATCATATTCCCAGACGACTTCACACTCTGCAGGTAAAGGAGGTTGGTACCTGAAGAGGGAGAGCAAGCAAAAAGTGATAACAAATATCTTTAGGAAAACAATTTCTCGAGGACAGTAGTAAAATGGCATCTAAGACACAACATAATTCCATAATATTTTGTGCATGAATGCAAACATAAAAAAAACTTCAAGTATTGTTTCCTGACTTGTATTAACTCTTGAGTTACAAAGTACTGTCTACTGTTAGGACCCCTCATTGAAGATTGCAATTTTCCTTGACATGAACACAAATTAATTCTCATTCTTGTAATATACGATAGACCCGTCCTCCATTTTGAAGGAAGAAGAAGAATAGCTCCCCAGAGTCCCAAACCACAAGTCCTTAAGACTATGTTTGTTTAAGAAAGTCATACAGAATTCTAAAATGTCCCATATTTTCACTTTAATACTTCAGAGTTTGAATTGTCAGCCAAGACACAGAGCATACTTTATAAATGAGCCCATATTTTATCTTTGCTAAACTTAAAAACATCATGAGTTTAGATAAGATATTTTCCGGAAGCAAGCATGGTGACTAATGTAGTAAGATATTAGAAAATACAAAACAATATGTTTAAGGAGGTACTAATACAAAAAGGAACCAAAATCATTATTTCTCAAATATAGTAAGCATACCTTAGCCATGGACTTATAAGAATGCTCAGTAACTCCGGCAACATGAGGGGTGATTAGAACATTAGGAAACTGAAAAATTGGATCATTAAGATCAAATGGCTCAGCCCAAGCAACATCAATGCTTAAACCTCCCAAGTGATCAGTCTTAAGAAAATAGTAAACGACCTTGTAGTCCAGGAGACCCCCTCTGAAAACATTTACCAAAATCCATTAATATGTTGGAAGGTCCTTCATGATATATTTAAAAATGACCATAATCCATTAAAATGTTGGAAGGTACTTCATGATATATTCGACAAACCCTAAATAACATGCTTTCTACTAAAAAAAATAGGAGCATTGGAGTTCTTATCTTGGCTGCTAACCATAATTTCTATCTTAAACGCAATGCTTTTGAAAAATTCAAGTATTAAAGAATTATTGAGTCTAAATGGGCTTAGCTACAAGAATTAATTTGAACATACCTAAAATGCAAGTAGATATAAGATTAAGCATCTGTGCAATTATGTTTGTCTGAAATTATACAACTTTCATAGATCCATTGTGGATTACTTGTAAGTTCCAACAATAACAACCAAATCGAAACTCATGGAAGGAGGGAGGGAGATAACCTGTGTTCTATGAGTCAAGCTTGTCCAAAACTCCAAGTTGGGTACAATATGAAATTAGACAAAGCTTTGTTCAAATTCAAACATGCGTACAATTTTAGTTTCAAGAATATAAAACGTTTTCTTCGGAGAAAAGACCATTTATTATCATGATCTTTCTATCCTCATAGGTGGGGAAATAATTTGCTCCATCTTGTGCAATGGGAAATCATTGAATTGAAGATTTATTAATCATCAATATAATTGCATAATAACACTGCCTTACGTTCTTCTCCATATTGTTTTTGTCAAGCTCATATCTTATGGTCAAATTGAAAGATGGCTCTACCTCAAAGTCAGAGTATGGCCTATAATTACATTAGTTTTTATAACTTTGAACATGGGCCAATTGACTTCTTTCATTTCTCAAAAGGAAAGCTCCAAAATAGTAATTGACATGTCGATTAGAAAAATTTATTCTAAAGACACAAAGCACCAATTCGCCAAAATAGCACCACAACATGCATTGGTAGAGCAACTTAATCATTTTATGTAGAAAATGTGTTTTAATATAGAAACTTAAACAAATAGTAGAGTTGTTCATACTTCTACTTGATATACAAATTTGCGAAACTTAGATGATGCAAAAATTCAGATTTTCAAGAAGCATCATCAAGAAGAATCATCCGAGCTTTCTAAGCAGCTCTCAGCATCAGACATGCGTACAACCTAAAATTTTACCAGTCTACCCAAAATCAAACGAAACATGTGATTTTAAGGATCAGAACAATCAATAGTAGAAAATGAGGTATTCAATAAGCTAACTAAATTTGGGAACAATTAAGAATGGAAGACAAATAAAACCATTGATAAAGTATAACCTAAAATTAAAGTTTATCTCCTACCACTCGTGTTGAAGCAGATCAATCCAAAGACTCATTCTTGAATGATCTACTTAAAAATCATTGGCAATTCAAGCACCTATTATGGTTTTCACTACAGACGCGTGCACCTAACACCAAATCAAAACTCAACGTGAGAGAGAGAGCGAGAGAGAGAGAGAGAGAGAGAGAGAGATGCGTACCTTAAGTGAAAATAAGCAAATGAGTGCATGAGCAATAAAATCCAAGGAGAAGTAATACGGATGAGAAGTAGAGTTTTAAAAGAGAGAAGGCAAACCTTTAAGGTGGGAGTCGGCAGGCAATCACGGTGAGGCTGAAGATGAAAAAGAGGCTAGAGCACATACACGGGTGAAAGAGGGAATGAAATAGGAAAGAAAGCGGGAACGAAAGTACTTCTTTTGGGGGTGAAAGTAAATTCTTTTGTTTTCCAAATACGTAGTGGTCCCATCATTTTGATTTAAAGACACAATGGGCTATATAACCCCATCATTTTTGTAGTGGTATTGAAAGCCTCGTCGTTTATTTAGCCTACTAATACCATGGGGCTTAGACAGCCAATCATGCCATCATTTTACCACGACGGCTTTTCTACCCACCGTCGTAAACCAAAAAAAAGTAATCAGATAATGACGGCTAATACTTTTCCCATCATTTTTCCTTTTTCACACGCGTCATAAAAAAGTGAAAATGTAGTAGTGGGCATTTCCACAATAAACTAAGACAGTAAATATAATTTATATATAATATATGGCCACAAGCTCCCCTTCATTTCCAAGTGTAATCTAATTTATATATAATATACGCCGTTCAATTCACGATGAACGACCCAAATCAATTTTCTACGTTTTTCGTTGTTCAACAATGCAGACAACCCATATCTCTTTTATAAACGGAATACCAACACAAAAAGTAAAACCAAATTTGATGAGTTGAACAATACATTCTGGTTAATCTTATGCATCATTCATGCCTGCAGAAGTAACCTAAGTAAGTTCTTCAATAATGAAAAAACTCCAAAAAAAATCGATTTAATTCTCACATTCCTAAAAGCATTGGTAATTATTAAACATTGAAACAAATTTTTACAAATCAAAGAATTTTCCTACATTATAGCAAACGTTATCAGAGATTAGCAAAGCCAAATTTTGATCTTAGATTCACAGTAGACAAAAAAAAGATAAATTCTCAACAACAATAAGAGTGTGCCCTTTAATACATGGTAAATAGTCTCATACCTACCTTCACCGATAAAGTTATCGTTTTCAAATCCATTCCTTACAACCTCGAAGTTTTTAAGTCTTTAAGGTGGGAGTCGGCAGACAATCATGGCGAGGCTGAAGATGAAGAAGAGGCTAGGGAACATACGTGGGTGAAAGAGGGAATGAAATAGGAAAGAGAGTGAGAGCGAAAGTATTCTTTCGGGGGTGAAAGTAAGTTCTTTTGTTTGCCAAATACGACGGGGGGTCGTGGTCCCATCGTTTTGATTTAAAGACGCGACAGGCTATATAACCCCATCATTTTTGTAGTGGTATAGAAAGCCTCGTCATTTTATGCACCCTACTCATACCATTGAGCTTAGACAGCCCGTCATGCCATCATTTTACCACGAAGGCTTGTCTACCCACCATCGTAAACCAAAAAAAGTAATCAGATAATGACGGCTAATACTTTTCCCATCATTTTTCTTTTTTCACACGCGTCATAAAAAAGTGAAAATGTAGTAGTAAGCATTTTCACAGTAAACTAAGACAGTAAATATAATTTATATATAATATATGGCCACAATCTCCCCTTCATTTCCAAGTGTAAATCTAATTTATATATAATATACGTCGTTCAGTTCACGATGAACGACCCAAATCAATTTTCTACATTTTTCGTTGTTCAACAATGCAGACAACCCATATGTCTTTTATAAATGGAATACCAACACAAAAAGTAAAACCAAATTTGATGAGTTGAATAATACATTTTGGTTAATCTTATGCATCATTCATGCCTGCAGAAGTAACCTAAGAAAGTTCTTCAATAATGAAAAAACTCCAAGAGAAAGCGATATAATTTTCACATTCCTAAAAGCATTGGTAATGATTAAACATTGAAACAAATTTTTACAAATTAAAGAATTTTCCTACATTATAGCAAACGTTATCAGAGATTAGCAAAGCCAAATTTTGATCTTAGATTCACAGTAGACAAAAAAAAGATAAATTCTCCACAACAATAAGAGTGTGCCCTTTAATATATGGTGAATAGTCTCATACCTACCTTCACCGATAAAGTTATCGTTTGCAAATCCATTCCTTACAACCTCGATGTTTTTAAGTCTTTAAGGTGGGAGTCGGGAGACATTCATGGCAAGGCTGAAGATGAAGAAGAGGCTAGGGCACATACGTGGGTGAAAGAGGGAATGAAATAGGAAAGAGAGCGAGAGCGAAAGTATTATTTCGGGAGTGAAAGTAAGTTCTTTTGTTTTCCAAATACGACGGGTGGTCGTGGTCCCGTCGTTTTGATTTAAAGACGCGACAGGCTATATAACCCCATCATTTTTGTAGTGGTATTGAAAGCCTCGTCGTTTTATGCACCCTACTAATACCATTGATCTTAGACAGCCCGTCATGCCATCATTTTACCATGACGGCTTGTCTACCCACCATCGTAAACCAAAAAAAAGTAATCAGATAATGACGGCTAATACTTTTCCCATCATTTTTCTTTTTTCACACGCGTCATAAAAAAGTGAAAATATAGTAGTGAGCATTTTCATAGTAAACTAAGACAGTAAATATAATTTATATATAATATATGGCAATCTCCCCTTCATTTCCAAGTGTAAATCTAATATATAATATACGCCGTTCAGTTCACGACGAACGACCCAAATCAATTTTCTACGTTTTTCGTTGTTCAACAATGCAGACAACCAATATGCCTTTTATAATTGGAATACCAACACAAAAAGTAAAACCAAATTTGATGAGTTGAACAATACATTCTGGTTCATCTTATGCATCATTCATGCCTGCAGAAGTAACCTAAGTAAGTTCTTCAATAATGAAAAAACTCCAAAAGAAAGCGATTTAATTCTCACATTCCTAAAACCATTGGTAATTACTAAACATTGAAACAAATTTTTGTAAATCAAAGAATTTTCCTACATTATAGCAAATGTTATCAGAGATTAGCAAACCAAATTTTGATCTTAGATTCACAGTAGATAAAAAAAGATAAATTCTCAACAACAATAAGAGTGTGCTCTTTAATACATGGTAAATAGTCTCATACCTACCTTCACCGATAACTTGCAAATCCATTCCTTACAACCTCGATGTTTTTAAGTCTTTAAGGTGGGAGTCGGCAGACATTCATGGTGAGGCTGAAGATGAAGAAGAGGCTAGGGCACATACGTGGGTGAAAGAGGGAATGAAATAGGAAAGAGAGCGAGAGCGAAAGTATTCTTTCGGGGGTGAAAGTAAGTTCTTTTGTTTGCCAAATACGACGGGGGGTCGTGGTCCCGTTGTTTTGATTTAAAGACGCGACAGGCTATATAACCCCATCATTTTTGTAGTGGTATTAAAAGCCTCATCGTTTTATGCACCCTACTAATACCATTGAGCTTAGACAGCCCGTCTTGCCATCATTTTACCATGACGGCTTGTCTACCCACCATCGAAAACCAAAAAAAAAGTAATCAGATAATGACGGCTAATACTTTTCCCATCATTTTTCTTTTTTCACACGCGTCATAAAAAAGTGAAAATGTAGTAGTGAGCATTTTCACAGTAAACTAAGACAGTAAATATAATCTATATATAATATATGGCCACAATCTCCCCTTCATTTCCAAGTGTAAATCTAATTTATATATAATATACGCCGTTCAGTTCACGATGAATGACCCAAATCAATTTTCTACGTTTTTCGTTGTTCAACAATGCAGACAACCCATATGTCTTTTATAAATGGAATACCAACACAAAAAGTAAAACCAAATTTGATGACTTAAACAATACATTCTGGTTCATCTTATGCATCATTCATGCATGCAGAAGTAACCTAAGTAACTTCTTCAATAATGAAAAAACTCCCAAAGAAAGCGATTTAATTCTCACATTCCAAAAAGCTTTGGTAATTACTAAACATTGAAACAAATTTTTGTAAATCAAAGAATTTTCCTACATTATAGCAAACGTTATCAGAGATTAGCAAAGCCAAATTTTGATCTTAGATTCACAGTAGACAAAAAAAGATAAATTCTCAACAACAATAAGAGTGTGCTCTTTAATACATGGTAAATAGTCTCATACCTACCTTCACCGATAACTTGCAAATCCATTCCTTACAACCTTGATGTTTTTAAGTCTTTAAGGTGGGAGTCGGCAGACAATCATGGCGAGGCTGAAGATGAAGAAGAGGCTAGGGCACATATGTGGGTGAAAGAGGGAATGAAATAGGAAAGAGAGCGACATCGAAAGTACTTCTTTCGGGGGTGAAAGTAAGTTCTTTTGTTTGCCAAATATGACGGGGGGTCGAGGTCCCGTCGTTTTGATTTAAAGACGCGACAGACTATATAACCCTATCATTTTTTGTAGTGGTATTGAAAGCCTCGTCGTTTTATGCGCCCTACTGATACCATTGAGCTTAGACAGCCCGTCATGCCATCATTTTACCACGAAGGCTTGTCTACCCACCATCGTAAACCAAAAAAAAGTAATCAGATAATGACGGCTAATACTTTTCCCATCATTTTTCTTTTTTCACACGCGTCATAAAAAAGTGAAAATTTACTAGTAAGCATTTTCACAGTAAACTAAGACAATAAATATAATTTATATATAATATATGGCCACAAGCTCCCCTTCATTTCCAAGTGTAAATATAATTTATATATAATATACGTCGTTCAATTCACTGATAATGACTTTTGTGAGATGATTTTCTAAAAGAACACGATGAATATTTCTTTTGAAATTTGATTAAACTATTAATAGTAGAGAAAAATCACTTTGAGCAATTGTGTTCTCAACCCAATTCTCTGATTGCTGAACTTATTCACTTGCTTGAACTGATTGATGCCATTAGAATAATATATGTATATCTTCTAGATAATGGCGTATCAGATATTTAGGGATGATTAAAAAATAATATTTAATTTTAAATTACCCAATGCAGTGGGATCCTCTGTATAATGGTACATAACTGCAGTGTCGCACAGCACTGCAGTTGGCGTTAACCAACACAGTGCCTCATGACACTATGTGTCACGCCACACTGCAGTGTTGCACACTTACTACTGTAGTGTCTCGTGGCACTGCAGTAGTCCGTGGTGATTTATGATTCCCAATCATTTATCGACATGTGGTAAGTATTGTAAATTTAATATTTATTTTAATCAAATAAATATCTAGATATTAATTAATTCAAAATTAACATATTTGATTATCCATATTAACTAAATTATCTGTTATTTCACAAATAAAAGATTTAGTTGATCTAAATTATTAATTTATTTCACAAATTAGATATTTTGTCTCCCTTATTGATAGTTAAAAAATAATTGATAATTATATATATAATTTCTAAAAATTATGTTTACATATTTCAATTAATTAATCACACATAATTATCTCATAATTATGTACTTGTCTCAGAATAAAAATTCATTTGCAAGTTAGTTCTTTTTCATGTCCTGAAATATTCACACCATAGACTGCGCAATACAGAGGTGACTTGAGAAGTATGGACCTATAATTCTAAGCTCCAATAAACCAGATTATTAATTAAACTCTTTAATTAAATAATCTTATTTATTATTTCTATTATTACTCTACTATAAATATGAAATTGCACTCTTAGTGATTATAGATTATATTTATAGAGTATTCTCATGTAGTCCACTTATATAATCATTTCATGTAGTTATGTCCTCCCATTATTGGTTCGTAAATTAGAGCTGGTCGAAATTATCATTTTACCCATCTAAATACCTATTGATCCTTAAGTACCATTAATCAACAAGTAAATGACTAATTTATAATTATATTATAAATTTGAGCTCAGTAACCATTCAATTCTAGAATTAACACTTAAGGAAACCAATATACGATCCGTTAGAAAAGCCTGGATTCCAAATCTTATAAGATCATGTTCCCAGTCATCTATATCACTGAATCTCCAAAATAAAAGTCACTAGCTTATTTTATAAATAAACTTTAATGGTGAATCAAAAAATCTAGTAGACATGTATAGGAGTTCATGACTACTCAAGATTCAGATTGATCTACATATGATCATCGAATTGATGTGTATTAAATCTTTATGATAAATGGCACGTTGATAAAGATATTAATTCACATCGATCTAGTCATATATAATCTCAATATATAAAGCACATTCACTAAGATATCTATCCACGTCCATGATCCAGATCTAGATCACACACATTCATAATGCTTAGTGAACCGTACTAGCAACCATTCATAAAAGATTCTATACTTTAATATGTTGCTGAAAATTTTATTCATTATATATGATATTAATTTTCTCGTACGAATATAAGATCATAGTCTCATTAATGAATATGAAATTTTCAGATATTTGTATAAATGATTCAAAAATAATATAAAAGAACAATTATAAAAATTATAATTCCATTAAATTTCATATCAAAATGTCAATACACATGCTTTGAGGGCATAACCCCCAACAATATCCCACTTGCCCTGAAGCAAATGTGACATCTCTCTCAACCACATGTTTCGCACAAGACCCTCAAACATCTTTGCAGGAAGTGTGTTGGTAAATGGGTCAGCCAGGTTATGATCCAACGTTATCTTCATAACAGTTAGATCATCATGTTGTATGATCGAGACGCCAATTTTTTACTATTTTTAGACGATTCATAGTTAGTATATCCAGTGCAATTCAGGTCTCCAATTGAACAAACAAGAATATATTTTCTCGTTCTCCTAAGATACTTGAGAATATGCTTTACTACAATTCAGTGTTCCAAACTCGGATTCGATTGACAACGACTGTCAATTCTTACTACATAACAAATGTCTGGTCTCGTACACAACATGACATACATGAGAGTTCCAATTGCTGAAGCATTGGGAATATTTCTCATATCCTCTTCCTCCTGAGATTTCCTAGGACATTGTTCCTTGGAGAAGACTATTCCATGTCTGCCTGGTAGTTGGCATTTTTTAGAATTCTCCATAGAGAATCTCTCCAGCACCTTACCAATATAATATGCCTGAAAAAGTGTCAAGAGCTTGTACTTTCTATCCCTTAGGATTTAAATGCCCAGAACATAGCTCGCTTATCCCAAATCTTTCATTTAGAATTTATCGGCTCACTAGTTCTTTACTTTTGACAGAGTCTCTACAACATTCCCAATTAGTATAATATTATCAACATAAAGAACTACGAAAACCACTATCTTATATTTGATGTATTTATAAACACAAGCTTCGTCAACATTTTGATCAAAGCCACAAGACTTTATAATCTCATCAAATATAAGATTCCAAGATCTAGATGTTTATATTAATCCATAAATGGATTTAAGCAACTTACATACTTTCTGATCTTGCCCCTTTTGTATGAACCATTCCGGTTGCATCATATAGATGTTTTCTTTAAGAGAACCATTCAGAAAAGATTTCTTGACGTCCATTTGTCATATCTCATAGTCAAAACTAGCGGCTATGGATAAAAAGATGTGAATGGGTTTGAGCATGACCACATGGGAGAATGTCTCTTCATAATCGACTATCTCCATTTGTGTATAACCCTTGGCTACTAATCGTGCCTTGAAAGCCTCTACTTTCCCATCTACACCTCTTTTCTTCTTGAAAATCCATTTACATCCAATGGGCCTGATATCTTCAAGTGAATCTATAAGTTCCCAAACGGAATTGGAATACATAGATTTCATTTCCTGGTTCATGGCATCTTGATATTTCTTATTTTCAAGATCATCTATTGCTTCTTCATAAAATAATGTATTGTCTTTATCTGTGTATGACACTAGGGCAAGTGCCTCTAGTTCGTAGCAAACTAGTTGGACCGAGGTTTCCTTTACATGAACTATGATCTCTCTGGTTTGTCATTTATTAGTAGAAATTGAAGGTGTTCTAATCTCATCAGTCGCTAATTCCTCGAGAAGTATTTTGCTACGAGGTTTGTAGTTTTGCATATAGTCATGCTCAAGGAAGGTTGCATTTGTCGACACAAACACATTTTGATCGTTATGACTATAAAAATACCGACATCTAGTCTTTGGAGCATAGCCTACGAATATGCATACTTCAGACATTAAGTCTAAATTTCTGGTTTTTGGTCTAAGAACATGAGCAGGATACCCCCATATATGGAAATGACGTAAACTACGTTTGGAGTCATTTCATAACTCTAAAGGCGTCTTGTTTATAGACTTAGAGGGTACTACATTCAAAATCTAAGTAGCTGTGTGTAGTACTTATCCCCAAAATATAAGTTAAAGTAATGCGTAGCTTGACATCGACCTAACCATATCTAATAAGGTTTGGTTTCTCCTTTCTACAACATAATTTTGCTGTGGAATTCCAGGTGCTATGAGTTGGGATAGGATTTCATACTCTAGCAAGTAATCCTTGAATTCAAAATCCAAGTATTCACCACCTCGATCGGATCAAAGAGTTTTTGATGATTTACCTAATTGCTTTTCAGCTTCAACCTTGAAGTCTTTAAACTTTCCAAAAGTTTCAGAATTTCTATGCATTAGGTAATTATAACCATATCTTGAGTAGTCGTCAATGAAAGTGACAAAATACTCATACCTACATCTACCTTGTACATTGATCGGTCCAAGGACATCACTATGTACTAGTTCAAGTGGTTCCTTAGCTTTTTGGCCCTTTCCAAAGAAAGGTCTCTTGATCATTTTACCCTCTATATAGGATTCACAAACAGGAAGAGTTCCAAATTTTAGTTCTCTCAAAGCACCATGCTTTGTTAACATATTTAATCTATTTAGATTAATATGTCCCGACCTAAGATGCTAAAGATATGTGTTATCATCATCATGAGAAACTCTATGTCATTTGTTACTTTTAGAGTTTGCTACTTTAAATAATTCAGAAGTATTTGACGTAAGTTCAGTTAGTTTACGCATGTATAACCCGTTTATAACTTTTTCATGACAAATATCGAATCCATTCTTAGAAATAATAAACTCTTTATTAATAAAAAAAACTTTCAATAATTGTTCTTGCAAAAATAAAAAGAAATCAAATTTCTCAAAACTCCACGAATATAATTAACACCGTTCAAAACTAAATAATTATATCCAAAAAGTAAACGGGCTGTCTCTAATGCTTTAACTGACACTAGTGCACCGCTGTCAACTCTCAAAACGACCTCGTTATCAACCAACTTCCTTAACGAATCAAGCATCTATAATGAAGAACATACATTGTTAGTGGCCCTTGAATCAAGTATCCAATTAACCAAGATTGCAAATCAACCACTTGCAATCTCTCTTCTCTCATCATCTCTCTTCCCTTCTCAATGCACATATCAAATTAACCAAGGTTCACAAATACCAACTTCACCATGTTTAGCTCTAATTTCCCTCTTCTTCAATGAAGGTTCTTATTCTTCTTCACAAAGGTTCTTTTTCTTCTTCTTCTTCGACACCATGTGACCCATTCTTCTTCTTCTTCTTCTTCAATGAAGTTTTCCCGAGACTCGTTCTTCTATTAGGCATAGTGCCCTCAAAGCATGTGTAAAGATATTTTATTTGAAAATTGATAAACGCGCATTTTTCTTATTATTAAATTCTCTGAATTATTATTGAATAAGTAATATATGATTAAGATCATAGATAGTGAATAAAATAGTCCGCAACATATTAAAATATGAAATCTTTAATGAATGGTTGCTAGTACGGTTCACTAAGTATTTTGAATGCGTGTGATCTAGATTCAGATCGTTGATGTGGATAGACATCTTAGTGAAAATACTTTATATAATTATACTATAAAGGACATCACTAATGTGAATTAATATATTTATTAACTTACCGTTTATCATAAAAATTTAATATACATCAATAAAATGATCATTTATAGATCAGTTTAAATCGTGAGTACTCATGAAATCCTATACATGTCTACTGGATCTTTTGATTCACTCATTAAAGTTTGTTTGTAAAACAAGCTAGTGACTTTTATTTTGGAGATTTAGTTACATGGATGGATGAGAACATGATCTTACAACATTTGGAATCAAAGCTTTCCTAATGGATCATATATTGGTTCCCTTAAGTGTTAATTCTAGAACTGAATGTTTATTGAGCTCAAAATTATAATACAATTATAAATTAACTGTTCACTAGTGAATTAATGCTAATTAAGGATCAAGAGGTAATTAGAATAGTAAAATGGTAATTTTGACCAGCTCTAATTTATGAACCAATAATTGGAGGACATAACTATATGAAGTGATTATATCAATGAACTACACAAGATTACTCTGTAATATATTATGTAATTACTAAGAGTGCAATTCCATATTTCTAGTGGAGTAAGATTGGAATTAATAAATAAGATTATTTAATATGAGATTTTATTTAATAATCTGATTCATTAGAGATTAGAATTATGAGTCAATGATCCCCAAGCCACCTCTATACTACATAGTATTGGGTGTGAATGTTTCAAGACATAAGAAAAGGATTAATTTGCAAAAGGAATTGAGTTTCCAAGATAAGTATATAATTATAAGATAATTATATGTCATTAATAAGTTGAGATTTAATTAATTAAATTAATTAATATATTTTTCAAAAATATTTTTTAATTAATTATTTATATTGATTAGTTATGAATTAATCGATATTGAGACAATATATTTAATTCATGAAATCAAATAATATTTTATTATTATAAGGTAAGAATTTTATTTTAAATTAACTGATCAGTTAGTTTTGAATTAACAGATAAGTTAGTTGTTGATAGGTTTTATCATTTTAGTTAATTTTTGAATTAATTAATTTTTTTTAAATAATGCATAGATATTTATCCGATTAAATAAAATAATAAAATGAAAAATTGCCATATGGCATTTTAGACTGCCTCACGCCAATCACTGTGTTAGAGCAATGATTGGCACACAGCACACTACAGTGCCGCATGGCACTGTAGTGGCACATTTATAAATAGGTATATTCTATTGGAATCATTAAGCAATTTGTTAATCAATCCATAATTGAAGCTCTACATATTCTCTAATTCTCTGTCAAAGTTCTGTCTCAAAAGTTTTTCTCCAAATCTCTAGATCTCATGTGTTGAGTGCATCTAGAGATAGAAATATGTTCTTGTTCATTCTACATACCCACGCACATTCTAGTGTGTTTGGAGATTGGTTTAAAAGATCTTGATGTCAAACTCACAAGTCTGTTTTCCGTAGAATAGGACGTTCGACGTTTTATACTAGAAGATAGCTAGGATGGTTGATAGACTTCAAGGGGTAAAGAACTTTACTTTGAATGTCTATTGATTTAATGTATAGATATATAATTGATTCGTGTAGAAACTTTTATTTTCACAAAAATATTTTTTGGGACTTGTGGTCTTGTATCAAATCTTCAATGACTAAAAAGTCCTTCCGCTGCACATCTGATGCGCTGCTGTTACCAGCAATTGATATCAGATTGGTTAAAATATATATATATTCTTGTGTGGATTTTCTTGCATTATTCTATATACATTTTTTGATATGTGTGTATGAATGAATGGTTTGGTTTTTGAATGTATGGTGAATGATGAATCGTTAATTGTATGGTGATTTTTGAGCTTAGGCTTTGTTCTATTTTTCTGTACATCTTGTGTAAGCTGTTTGGGACAGGATTTTTATAATTTTATTTTGAATATTATGTTGTAAAAATTTCATATGTAAGAAGAAGAAGAACTCACAAGAAAGATACGAAGGAGAAAAGGAGGAGGATTTCCGCGACGAAACTCCACCGAAGGCAACGACGACGGCGGGACTACCCCACTGCCACCATAAGACAGCAGAAGCGGAAGCGGCGGTGGCGACGGGAATCTCCCTAGGCCACCACCGACGTGATTCCTGTGGTGCCGAGGCACTAGGCACGAATGCCCTGGTACCATGGTATCCTAACCCTGTGGTGCTTCACAAAAACCCTAGTCCAGTTTTTCTAAACAAATTTTTTAAATTAATTAATTTTAAAAATTAGTTATCGATTTTAATTTTTTAAAAATTAAAAATATTTAATTGCCTCCATTTGACCCAAGTTTAATAAATCATTAAATTATTTTTTGACTAATTAAATTCAATTAATTTAAATGGGTCTATCTAATTAGAATTTTTTCCTAATTAAATAGGTTTTGCTCAAAGCTTGAAGATCATGAAAATGTGCATCAAATGGAGAATGAGCATCTTTTGGAAATATTTATTTCTGAAGCCCGCTTTGTAATTATTTCTATTTTATTTCAATAGTTGTAAATTTAGAAATACTCAATAGTCACTCGGTTCATCATTTATTTATTTATTATTTTATTGTATTTATTTAAATAAATGACTTTTGATTTGATTATTTACATGACCATGTATTGGTCAATCACATATCATACATGAAAAAAAACCCCACACGGTTTTATTTAAACATGCATCTCAGTTGTAGAAACTTGATTTATTAGGATTGTCCTAATGTGTATATATGAATTGCTTTGTGAAATCAATTGCATGTAAACTATTAAGTTTTAATTAGTTAAACTTAATAATCACACCACTCTAAAGACATGCGTTTAGTCAGGCCTTTAAGATAACTGCTTTTTATAAAAAAAATATTTTATTAAAGTTAGATGAATGCAATCTATTAATTAGTTATTCTAAGTTCACCTAAATTAGTCTTAGGCTCCTTTTAAGGTTAAATGAACTTAGGCCAATTAGATTGAATTAATAATTAATTTCTTTACATTCATAGGGTTATAGTATCTAGTAATTAATTTGAAATTAATTGATTAGTTAAACAGAAACACATTTATTATAAAATAGTGAGTGGGAGAAGGTTGACATGTCAATGTGACATATGATCTCCATTATTAGAACAACAATGTGAGATATGGTAAGATCCTCAAGACGACTTTGTTTTCATCCCCCTAAGGAAGGTTTCGAATTGTATCAATATCAAGGTTGGCTTCTTTAAATATAGGATTAAGTGATGGACCGACCGGTGAAATTTTCTAACTGAAGTAATGGATTCTGAAATAATAGGTTACACTCACAAAGTCACAATTAAGTTTTGAAGTGGGTAATTGTGACTTGACCAAATAAACGTTACCTTATTATTAAAAGATAAAATAAGATATATTTTAAATTTAAATTAATAAGGATGAGAATGTCTCATAGACAATTAAAAATTAATATGACCGACTCTAAGGCGGCACATTAATTGTTAGGTTGTCTTATCGTAGATTAGTAATGGTTGTTTATGTGTTTGATATGTTGCATCCATGCATCATGTTTACTTTCTGAATCTTTTAATATTTATTTCAGTTATATTTAATAATGTATGTTTTATTTCTTTTCAGTTTTTTAATATGTCTACCATGGACAACCATATTACTGCTTTACTCGCACTAAAAAAACTTAATGGAGATAACCTTATAAGATGGAAATCAAATTTGAATTTCATGCTAATATGTGAGAACCACAAGTTTGTTCTTATTGAGGACTGTCCTGAAGAGCCTGCTGCTGATTCCCCCGAAAAACATTTGAGACAAATATGATGCTTGGATTTAGTCTAACAATAAGGCCAAGTGTTACATGCTTGTTAGCATGAATGGTGTTCTTAGAACTAAGCACGAAAGCATGGAAACTGCCTATGAGATTATGGAATCTGTTCAGGCTATGTTTGGACAACAATCTGATCAAATTTGTCATGAAGCTACTAGAAACTATATGAATACTAAGATGAAGAAAAGTATTTCTATGCGAGAACAAGTTTTGAACATGATCAACATAATGCATGAAGCTGAAGTATATGGGGCTACCGTTGATGAGCGAACTCAAGTTAGTATTATACTTGAATCACTCATACCTGCTTATTCTATGTTGACTATCAATTATGTTATGAACAAGTTGCAATTCAACATGATCTAGTTGTTGAATGAACTGCATAATTTTGAGTCACTCAACAAAAGTATGACCAAAGAGGGCGAGGTAAATGTTGCTAAGCAAAAGCCTTCTTCCTCTAAATACAAAAGTCAGAAAAGGAAGAAGAACAATAGAAAGGAAAATAGTAAGGATAAGAAATAACCCAAAGGAAAATGTTTCCATTGTGGAGTTGAAGGTCACTGGAAGAGAAACTGTAACAAGTATCTCTCCGAGCTGAAAAGAAAAGGTAAATTTGATTTTCTTTTACTTAAAGTTTGTTTAGTGGAAAATGATTTCTCATCCTGGATTATAGATTCAGGGGTCACTAACCATGCTTTTTATTCTTTATATATACTTGATTCTTCAATGGAGCTTGCTGGTGGCGTGGTGATAATGAGAGTTGGCAGTGGTGCACTCGTTTCAGCAAAAACATTAGGAACATTCCATTTAAATTTTGGAAATAAATTTCTTATTTTGAACAATGTTTATTTTATTCCATGATTTTCTAGAAATTTAATTTCTTTATCTTAGTTACATGAATAGAATTTTGATATTTATTTTAGTACTAATATGTTTGTTATTTCAAAGAATGGTTTCAATATTTGTCATGCAAAAGTTTCAAATGGACTGTATATGTTTAAACCAATTGAACGAACATTAAATAATTCAAAATTATTTCAAGTAGCAAATCCAAAAGGTAACAAACGACAAAAGATTTCTCAAGAAAATATACATATATTTGGCATCTTAGGTTGGGACATATTAATCTTGACAGAATAAATCGATTAACAAAATTTGGTGCTTTGAGAGAACTAAAAGTTGGAACTCTTACGGTTTGTGAATCAAGTCTAGAGGGTAAACTGACCAAGAGACTTTTTTCTACAAAGGATCAAAGAGCCAAAGTACAACTTGAGTTAGTACATAGTGACGTCTGCGAACCGATCAACATACAAGCTAGATGTGAGTATGAGTATTTCAACACTTTTATTGATGATTACTCAAGATTTAGTTATACTTACCTCATGCGTAGTAAGTCTAAAACTTTTGGACACTTTAAAGACTTCAAAGAAGAAACTGAAAAGCAATTAGGTAAATCACTGAAAACACTTCGATCAGATCGAGGTGGTGTGAATACTTAGATTTAGAATTAAGGATTACTTGCTAGAGTATAGCATTCTATCTCAACTCACAGCACCTTGAACGCCACAGTAAAATGGTATTTCAAAAAGGAGAAATAAAACCTTATTAGATATGGTTAGGTCGACATTAAGCTACTCATGACTACCACTCACAATACGATGATATTAACTTTAAACGGCAACTTACATTTTGAATGTATTCCTTCTAAGTCTGTAAGCAATACACCTTTAGAGTTATGGAATAACTCTAAATCTAGTTTGTATCATTTTCGTATATGGGGGTGTCTGGCTCATATTCTTAGACCTAAGAAAGAAAAGTTAGACTCAAGGTCTGAAGTGTATATATTTGTTGGCTATCCTCCAAAAGCAAAAGGTGGTTACTTTTATAGTCACAAGGATAAAAAAGTGTTTGTATCGACAAATGCTACATTTCTTGAACATGACTATATGATAAATTACAAACCTCAGAGCAAAGTAGTTCTTAAAGAACTCACATATGATGAGATCTTACCATCTTCATCCTTAAGTGATAGATGACAAACTATAGAAACTACTGTTCATGTTTAGAAAACCCCGGTGTAACGTCATAGTGGGAGGGTTGTAAGATAACCCATTCGCTATGAACACGAGACACATGTCCTAGTGTAAGGCACTGATAAAGACGATTTGTTAACCTTTATAGAGGGAATGGAAGATACTGAAAAGAAGAAATGGCAGATGCCATGAACCGAAAAATGGAATCAATGTATTATAATTTTGTCCTAGAACTTGTAGATCCTTCTAAAGAAGTCAGGCCCATTAGATGCATATGTATTTTCAAGAAGAAAAGATATGCAAATGGAAAAGTAGAGATTTTCAAGGCACTGCTAGTAGCCAAAGGCTATAGTATAAGGGAATGAGTCGATTATGAAGAGACATTCTCTCCCGTTGTCATGCTAAAATCCATTTGCATTATTTTATCCATAGCCGTTAGTTTAGACTATGAAATATGGTAAATGGATGTTAGGACAATCTTTCTTTATGACTCTCTTGAAGAAAGCATCTATATGATGTAATCAGAAGGGTTCATGAAAAAAGGGTAAAATTAGAAGGTATGCAAGTTGCTTAAATCCATTTATGGATTGTAGCATGCATCCAGATCTTGGAATCTTACATTCGATGAAACATTAAAACATATCGCTACGAACAAGATGTTGAAGAAGCTTTTGTATATAAATACATCAAAGATAAGAAGGTGGTATTCTTAGTTCTTTACATAGATGATATTCTACTAATTGGTAATGATGTGGAAATTTTATCATAAGTAAAGAAGTGGTTAGCCAAGAAATTTTTAATGAAAGATTTGGGAGAAGCGAGCTATATTCTAGGCATCCAAATCATACGGGATTGGAAGAATAAGCTCTTAGAACTTTCTCAAACGTCTTATAATGATAAGGTGTTCAAAAGATTCTTTATGAAAAATTCCAAGAAAGGTCAATTACCAATCAGACATGGAATTGTTCTTTCTAAGGAGCAGTGTCCTAAGACGCCTTAGGAGGAAGAGGATATGAGAAAGGTTCTTTATGCTTCAGCAGTCAGGAGTCTCATGTATACAATGTTGTGTATGAGGCTGACATTTTTTATGCAGTAGAAATTGTCAGTCGTTATCAATCAAATCCTGGTTTTGAACACTAGATTATGGTATAGTACATTCTCAAGTATCTTTAGAGAACGAGAAATTATATGCTTGTTTATTCAGGAGGAGACATGAACCCCACTAGATATATTGCTTCTGTTTTTCAATCAGATAAAGACAGTTGAAAGTTGATGTCTAGATCAGTATTCGCCCTCGGTAGATGAGTTGTAGTATAGAGAAGTATTAAACAATCCAGTATTGTAGATTCTACTATGGAAGTTAAATATGTAACGGCTTGTGAAGCTATGGAAGAAGCAACTTGGCTCAGAAGGTTCTCTACTGATCTGGAAGTAGTTTTAGATATGGATAAACCACTAATCCTATAGTATGAGAACAGTGGGGTGGTAGCTAATTCAAATGAATGAAGGAGTCACAAGTGGGGCAAGCACATTCAAAGGAACCAAGATCCTTTTACCAAGACACTTCCACCGAAGTCGTTTGAGGGTCATGTGCGAAATATGTGGTTGAGAGTGATGCCACACTTGCTTAAGGGCAAGTGGAAGATTGTTGGGCATAATGTTCTCAAAGCATTTGTAAAGATATTTTATTTAAAAATTAATAAAAGCACATTTTTCTTATAATTGTATTCTCTGAATTATTATTTAATAATTACTATAAATATCTGAAAATTTCATATTCATTAATGAGGCTATGATCTTGTATTAGTACAAGAAGATTAATATCATAATATATTAAAATATGTAATCTTTAATGAATGGCTGCTAGTACGGTTCACTAAGCATTTTGAATGTGTGTGATCTAGATCCAGATCGCTGATGTGGATATACATCTTAGTGAATGTACTTTACATAATTAGATTATACAAGACATGACCGATGTGAATTAATATCTTTATTAAGTTATCATTTATCATAAAGATTTAATACACATCAATTAGATGATCATATGTAGATCAGTTTAAATCTTGAGTAGTAATGAACTTATATACATGTCTACTAGATCTTTCCTAGTGGATCGTATATTAGTTCCCCTATGTGTTAATTCAGGGACTAAATGGTTATTGAGCTTAAATTTATAATAGAGTTATAAGTTAACAGTTCACTAGTAAATTAATTATATTTCAGGATCAAGAGGTAATTAGAAGGGTAAAATGGTAACTTTTACCAACTCTAATAGACGAACCAAGGAACATAACTACATAAACTGATTATATCAATGGACTACACGAGATTACTCTATAAATATATTATGTAATCACTAAGAGTGCAATTCCATATTTATATTTGAGTAATGATGAAATTAATAAATAAAATTATTTAATTAAAAAGTTTAATTAATAATTTGCTTATTGAAGTTTAGAAATATGGGTACATGGTCTCCAACCCACCTCTATACTACACAGTTTAGGGTGTGAATTTTTTAAGACATAAGAAAATGACTAGTTTGTAAAAGGAATTGAGTTTCCAAGGTTAGTATATAATGATAAGATAATTATATATCATAAATTAATTAAGAATTAATTAATGTATTTTTCGTAAAAATTGATTATTTATTTATTTATATTGATTAATTATGAATTAATCTACATTCAGACAATATATTAAAATTATGAAATTAAATAATACTTGATTACTATAAGATAATAATTTAATTTTGAATTAACTGATCAGTTTAATTTGAATTAACAGATAAATTAGTTGATAGGTTTTATTAGATAAGTTAATTTTTAAATTAACTTATATTTATGTTTATTTAAAATAATGCATAGATATTTATCTGATTAAATAAATAAAAAATTACCATGTACATTTTAGACTGCCACACGCCAATCACTGTGTTGGAGCAGTGATTGGCGCACGGCACACTGTAGTGCTACACGACACTGTAGTGGTGCACGACACACTATAGTGTCGCACGACACACTGCAGTGTTGCATGGCACTGTAGTGGTGAACGACACACTGCAGTGCCACACAACACTGGAATGGCACCTTATAAATAGATAATATTCAATTGAACTCATTAAGCAATTAGTTAATAAATCGATAACTGAAGCACTACAAATTCTCTAATTCTCCGTTAGAGTTCTGTCTTAAAACTCCTTCTCCAAATCTCTAGATCTCATGTGTTGACTACATCTAGAGATAAAAAAATTGTTCTTGTTCATTCTACATACTCACACACGTCCTAGTGTGTTTGAGGATTAGTTTGGAAGATTTTGGTGTGAATCTCGCAAGCCCATTCTTCGTAGAATGGGACGTTCGTTGTTTTGTACTGGAAGACAGCGAGGACCCTTGATAGATTTCAAGAAGTAAAGATCTTTACTTTGAATGTACATTGATTTAATGTATAGATATATAATGGATCTGTGTGGAAAATTATTTTTCACACAAAAATAGTTTTTGGGATTGTGGTCTTGTTCAAATCTTCCATGACTAAAAAGTCCTTTCGCACCGCATCTGGTGCGCCACTGTTACTAGTATCTTCTTCTTCAATGAAGCTTGCCCGAGACTCATTCTTCTTCTTCTTCAACGAAGCTTTCCCGAGACCCATTCTTCTTCTTGAGCGAGACTCGGGCAAGCTTCATTGAAGAAGAAGAATGGCAGTAAAAAATAACTACTTGAAGTAAAAAAAATAACGACTTAAAGGGTTCATGTAGTCGTAAAAAATTGTTTGAACTCTTCAAGTAGTCATCTGGTGTCTGATTTTCTTACTGGAAGAATAAATATAACTACTTGAAGGGTTCAAGTAGTCATAAAAAATTATTTGGACCCTTTAAATAGTCATCTGGCCTCTGGTTTGCTTACTAGTAGAATAAAAACAACTACCTGAAGGGTTCCATTAGTCACAAATAACTATTTGAATCTTTTAAGTAGTCACTTGGTGTCTGGGTTGCTGACCAACAGAAAAAATTATATAAGTTCTTATTGTGGGTAGATTTGTGGAAGTTGAGTAGTGGTAAGATTTATCAAATTTTTATATATGGCTAGTTGAGTTTCCTCATTTATCATATGTATCTTTTTCTACGAAGTTTAAAACAATTCAGTTAACATTCTTTTTATCATTTATATCAATTATTTTAGCTGGGCAACAAGCATTGTCCACCATATAATGCAACACAAAAATTAAGTTGGTACAACTATATTTTCCATACGTGCTTATGCTAAGTACATAACAAGTTCACACATGCAAATATCTATCACTACATATCAATTAGTTCTACAATTGATCATACTTGCCACTAACAATGACCACAATTATAACGATAAAACATAGAATGCAAACATGAAAAAAAAATTCAACGTCTTCGTCCAACTCTCCAATGCTTGAATCCTTATATCCATGCGTTGGAGTTTGTCCTTAAGTTCTTTTAAATCATTGTTCTTATTCACTCACTTCATCAAGATGGTTACACTATCCAAAATACCCACATTTATTCTCGAAGCAACAATAATATAGCCTACTTTTATTTCAGTTCAACTTTAATATTTTCACAGCAGCCTTTCTTCCGCAAGCATAAATTTTGTCAACAAATCTCAATCCTCCATATGCAAAATCATTGGCATTATAACTTTACATATTATACCTACACATGTTTAGAATACAAAAAAATAGTCTTAAACCAAGAACTGACTCATCCAACTCTTGAAGAGTCATTTTATCAAACATCTGTTGTGCATTATGCCTCATAAATGACCTGAAGAGTCAGATGAATTTTTCCTTAATTGATTCTACCAGTAAAAAAATCAATATAAGAGCTTTTTAATTTTTTCAGTATGTAAATTTGTATATTTTTATGACAACTTAAACCTTTCAAGTCATCATTAATGACTACTTGAACCCTTCAAGTAGTTATTTTTATTCTACCAGTAAAAAACCCACAAACCAGAAGACTACTTTAATGGTACAAGTAGTTATTTATGACTACTGGATAACTAAGTGTTAAAATCTTGCAAAATCAAAATGACTACTTAAGGGGTTCAAGTAGTCATAAACAACTACTTGAATCCTTCAAGTAGACATTCGTTCACTAGATGACTGATTGCCATAATCAAAATGACTACTTGAGGGGTTCAAGTAGTCTTAAACAACTACTTGAAAGGTTCAAGTAATTTTTTATGACTACTTAAACCCTTCAAGTAGTTGTCTTTATTATGTCAGTAAGCAAACCAAAGATCAGGTGACTACTTGAAGAGTTAAAGTAATTTTTTATGACTACTTGAACCCTTCAAGTAGTTATTTTTATTCTGTCAATAAGAAATTCAGACACCATATGACTACTTAAATGGTTCAAATAGTTTTTTTATGACTACTTGAACTTTCATGTAGTTAATTTTTACTTCAAGTAGTTATTTTTATTGCCATTCTTCTTCTTCAACGAAGCATGCCCGAGTCTTGTTGAAGAAGAAGAATGGGTCTTAGGCAAGCTTCGTTGAAGAAGAAGAAGAAGAATAGGTCTCGAGCAAACGTCATTGAAGAAGAAGAATGTGTCTCGGGCAATCTTCGTTGAAGAAGAAGAATGGGTCTCGGGAAAGCTCCATTGAAGAAGAAGAATGGGTCACAAAGTCTCAAAGAAGAAGGAGAATGAGAAGAAGGAGAAGGAGAAGAAGAAGAAGGAGAAGAAGAAGAAGAAGAAGAAGAAGAAGAAGAAGAAGAAGAAGAAGAAGAAGAAGAAGAAGAAGACGACGACGACGAAGAAGAAGAAGAATAATAATAATAATAATAATAATAAGGACCTTCGTTGAAGAAGAGGGAAATGAGAGCTAAAAATTGTGAAGCTAGTATTTGTCAACTTTTGTTGATTTGATATGTGCATTGGGAAGGGAAGAGAGATGACGAGGGAAAAGAGAGATTGCAAGTAGTTGATTTGATTTGGTGGGGCGTTAATTTAACAAACTCTACAACCAGGCTAGCAAGAAGGGGTGGAAATGAAAGGCACCTTTGATATTATATACTTATTGATATAGATTATAAATGTAGATGCTCGAAATCTACCGTCAGATCGAATTGCCACGCGTCACCCGATGAACTCCATAATATGCAAGACAATGAAACGATGAAGGATTATCTCGACACCGGTGTGGTGCCCAGCGTAATAAATGATGAAGGTTTATTAGGTGTTGGGAGAATACATACCATGTTTATAAGGGGTCATCATCTATTTATACTGGATGAATGAGAGCATTTGAAGAATATTCTCCTCACATCAATTGCTTTTCAATTATTATCTTATCACTTCAAACTACTTTGAGATTATTTTGGGTAGTGGAGATCGTGTTTCTGTTATGTCAAAGGGGATGATCCCTCGGATATGATGAGCCATCGTTCATCCTGTGACCTTAGACATGATGAGCCCTCGGTCATCCTCATGACCTCAAAAACATAATGAGCCATAATAATCCTAGTGACCTCAGACATGATGAGCCCTCGGTCATTCTAGTGACCTCGGTCAAGATGAACCGCTGATCATCCTAGTGTCCTCAGACATGATGAGCCCACAATCATCTTGGTGACTTCGGACAAGATGAGCCATCAGTCATCTTGGTGACCTTGGATAAGATGATGAGCCATCGGTCATCTTGGTGACCTTGGACAAGATGAGCCATTGGTCATCTTGGTGACCTTGGTCTCTATAAAGTTGGTCCGTCGCCTAAAGCCCTTGGGCTGGGGGCTTATGGGCCTTCCATTAGAGGATAAGGTTTGGGCCTTGCCCTAAATTCTCATCTAAAGTGGGCCGTAGATCATGTGTTTTTTTATCCTCCACAGTTTGCCCCCACTTCTCAAGTCTAGAGCGCAGTGCTAGAGTTGGGAAGTAAGTGTTGGTGGGAGTGATGAGCTTCATCTCACTTTCCAAGCTAACTGGTGTCACTAGTTGTGAGTCTTTTATTAGGAGCGTACGTTAGGTTGGTAAGTGCACACCTTTGTATTCAAGCGTCCGGCGCGTTAAGCTAAATGTTGGAAGGAGCTTCGATGCTCTGGACATTGATACGTCAGATCTACCGAGCGCACTCTGCTTTGCAGATTGACCAAACACTCATTGGGCTCAGCCTTGGAGGGTCTTCCTGGGCGCCTATCGGGCCCAGCCTTACTGGGCCTGGCCGAGCGCTCAAGTGCTCGACCTTAAAGGCTTGGCTTAAAGGCTTGGTCAAGCGCTCAGCGGGCTTTGGGCGAGCGCTGGGCGCTCAGCCTTGCGAACCTTGGCTGAGTTGGGCCTTGGCCAAGCGTTGAGCACTCAGCTTTGCGAGCCTTGGCTGAGCACTGAGTGCTCGACCTTGTGCATATCAATTTTTTGACTAAGTGGGATTTTTGGGAAAATTTTAACTTTCCCACCCATTTCAAATACCAATTTTTTAAGATTTCCCTCCAATTTTTCCCTCTCTCTTCTCCAAAATTACATCCCCCTTGTCCATAAATACCATTCAATCATTCATCCAAAATCACTTGTCTCCTTCATCATTTTTCAATATGCCATCCTTCTTCTCATATCTTGCAACTTTTCATATTTCATGGTGGTCGAGCTTGCTTTCCAACTTTGTGGAAGGATTCCCTTGGCCTACAAGTTTTTCCTTTATTCATGGAGGTTAGTGTTCTTCAATTTCTTCTTTCCTTTATTGCCTTAGGTCTCTATTTATCTCCAAACTCTAGTTTTCTGATGAATAACACTCTTTTTTATTCGGTTTTCACATCATTTTCATAGAGTTTACATTTCCTACCCATCAAACATGTCTAATTTTAACATATCTCGAGCATTTTATATTGAGAGGGAATTTGATGCTGATGTTCACCATTGGGGATAAGTGTGAGAGCCGATGAATTGGTTGCTATTAGGGGAGTTAATGAGGATAAACTCATAGGAGGTGTGGAGAGGGAGACGAAAGATGGAGCCGAAGGTAAGACTGCGGTGTAGTCGAGGGTATGAATAAGGGTGGAGCCGAGGGTATGACTGAGGAAGAGGCTGAGGGTACCGAGGGTGATGCTGAATGTGATCGGGTGAGGTCATCTCAATACGTGGGGCCTAGACCGTTAACGTTCCATGCCTCTACACTGACTGAGCTTCACCTGGAGATGTATCGAGTAGAATATGGTTTCCCCACGTCCACTGAGATGAAGCTCCCAAGCGAGTCTAAACGACATAACTCTTCTCTACCGGATGGCTGGGTATGCTTTTACGAATTTCCCTTCATCTTTGGCCTTAGACTCCCTCTGCCGTGATTTATAAATGTGGTGCTGAACTTTTACAACTTTGCTCCCACTCAATTATCACCCAACGCTCGAATGACTCTTCTTTTCCTTTTAGTGCTAGGACATAAGACCGAAGGCGATTTCTGAGGAGTTTATATTATTTAGTCGAGCATGGGAGTATTGGTCACTATTACTTGAACGCTAGATCATGAACTTCATTACTTACTGATAAGCCAACTAGCAATAAGTATTGGAATGAGAAATATTTCTTTATCTGAGGGGAGTGTTATTGTCCTTCAAATGAGATTTCTCCTAAGGTTACTAATGTGCGAACTAGTTGGTCCATTCTAGGTAGAATAAAGTATTTTTTTTATTCTAAATATTTCCCGTTCATTGTATATTGATGCATGCTATCCTTTTTGTGCAGCTTCCGGGTCTCATTGTCTCATTGATTTCACTAAGACGACAAGTAGAGAGTTCGAGCGCTTGTGTGGCTATCCCAATAGGCATATTGATAAGGTTTTGATGGAGAAGAATCTCAAGGCTGTGGATTTATGGGAGCACACAGTCGAACTTCCTTGAGGTATCCCTCTATGCCACCCTGGCACATTACCACCCTTTGCTTTTCTTAAGTCTGCAATTTATTGCTTATGTAGGACTTAACCCGAGCTGATTGTTTCCAACCCACTGACCCCGTTAGAGTGAAATATTGATTTGATGATGTCGGAAAGGGCCAAGTTTTCTTACGAAGAAGTGAAGAGGTTGGAAAGGGAGTCAAGAAAAAGGAAAATACAAAAGGTTCCCCAGAATGTTCTTGCATCTTATTACAGATGCGCACCCAAGTCTTCATACGCAGATGATGACATTCTGACTTAGCCTTTGAATGAGCCATCATCTGATCCTCCACAGATTGACTCCACTATACTCCCAGTGCATCATCGTCATCAATAGAAGATACCTCTTGACGTGATAGAAGGGATTGAGGAGATCCCCGAGTCTGCTCATCGGTCTATGTCACTTCCACCCGATGCATGCTTGTAGGAGGATGATGCCAGTGCCCTTGATGTAGCCGAGTGGTTACTCACACCTCATGATCGGTCATTGATGATCTCTAAAAATGAGGAGGATATTGTTTGTGATTCTATTGTTAAGACCATTCATGTAAGTCTTTCTCTTCTTCTCACTTAAGATTGGTTAACAATTTTCTTGTTGATGTTCCTTTATTATCTCTTCAGTCTCTCCAAACACTGACGATGGTAGCAAACCACGTGAGGAAAAAATACAGTCATCAATATGAAGAATTGAAGAGTGCAAGGAAAGAGAACACATCCTTTCGAGTATCTGTGGAAAGTTTGAAGGAGGGGGAAACCTTGTCTGAGGCTAATCTCCTTGCACTAGAGAGGGAGATGAGGAAAATTACTCATGAATGAAATGAGCTAAAAACTCAATTTGAAGCATCATAGACTGCTCATCGGGAGGCGTTGAAGGCTGGAAAAGATGAGCTTGAGGTAATGAAAAAGGAGCTTGCCTCAGCCCAGCGAGAGGTGTTGATGGAGTATTGCGTTGGCTACATGGCTTGTAAGAGGGACATGAAGAAAGATATCATGAAAGGAAATACTGATTGGAGCCATTTGTACTCCTCATCAGATGAAGGAGATAATCATGAGACCGTGGTGGCCGACAATGGATGGACGACTCCAATTGAAAACAGTCTCAATTCTGGAAATCTCCCTAACCATCATCTTGAGATTGAGACAACAGTTGATTCATCTACTCGCTCGGGGGTCGATGCTTATGACTTGGCTCAAACCCATGCTCCTCCAGAAGCCAGCTTTTTTAAGGACTCGAGCTCTGAACTTTTACCTAGTTTGACCTTATTTTGTCGTGTGTGGCCTTCGGTCCTTTTGAGGGACTTGAGATCAGACCCTTTTAATTACGTAACTTTTTTTGGCTGTGTGTGGCCTTTTATACTTTTGTATTAGGAATGTCAAAGTAAACACATATTTCTAATGAAAGTTAAATTTGGAACGCACCTTTTTTCTATTCGGCGTTGGTCACTTGGCGTGAATGATTTTTAGTCTTCAAACTTTATACCTAAAGTTTAATTTTGAAGTTCCTCATAGATCATTATGAGTATGGGTCTATCCATCTAGATCATGCATCAATCCCTGAAAACGTATGCATATGATAAAACTTTTCTTAGCTTTGGTTGAGGTCTTTTATCCTGTGACTTTGTTGTTTTAGTCTTTTCCACTATGTAGGGTCTCATTCCAATTCGCATGGTCTGATAAAATTGCCTCATCTAGCTAAGGTCTTTTCATCTGGGGGCTTTACGATCTCGAGTGCGATGAAATGTTTGTGCGGTCCTTTATTACTTTGAATGATAAGGATGCCTCATCACTCATGGTCTTGATGGAGGTCTTTCATCTGAGGGTTCCATGACCTCAAGTGCCATGGGATATTTGCGCCATCCTTTTTTTTCCTATATAGGGACTTTCTCCTAATCATCTTTGGTGAAAATGAGGCCTCACCCAGCCGAGGGCTTCCATTCGAGGGTTTCATGACCTCGGGTGCCCTATACAGGGTCTTTATCTAAATCATCTTAAGTGATATGGAGGCCTCATCTATCCATGATCTTGGATGAGGTCTTTCGTCTGAGGGTTCCATGACATCGGGTGCTGCGGGATATTTGCACGATCATTGTGCCCAATGTAGGTTCTTTCTCCTAGTCATTTTAAATGATAGGGAGACCTCATCTACATGTGGCCTTGATGAGGTTTTCCATCCGAGGGTCCCAATATAGTGAGTTACTTTGTGTTTGCCTTAGAACAAGAATCATCATTTAATAAAAATGATGGGACTAAACCCAATGCTTATCAAAACTCATGTTTGTTACGAACACAACTTATTGAAATAAATTGCTAAAAAAATTGAAATAAAGCACATAATGGTTATAAATCCTAGTGTTCCAACTCCTGCTGACCGTTCTTCCTTCTTGGTCCTGGAGAATGTATGTCCATGGTCTGATGATTCCTGTTATGATGTAAAGACCTTCCCAATTTGGGCCAAGTTTACCCACTTTAAGCTCTTGGGTATTCTGATACACTTTTCGAAGCACGTAGTCCACTATTGTAAATTTGCGGATGTTGATACCTTTGTTAAAGTATTGGGATGCTTTCCGCGCATATGCCTCCATCCTGATTAGCGCCAACTCCCTTTTTTCCTCCAAGACATCTAGTGTCTGGCATGGCTTCTCCATTGTTATTTGCGTCCATGAGTTGTGCCCTTACATTAGGCATTCCAACCTCAACCGGAATCACAGCCGTAGCTCCATAGACCATAAAGAAAGGCATTTTCCTGTGGGAGACCTCTCCGTGGTCCTATACGCCCATAACACGGCTAGGAGATCCTCGAACTATCTTTCCTTAGCCTGACAGAGCCTCTTCTTGAGCGTGCTCAAGATTGTTTTATTGGAGCCTCGGCTTATCCATTCGTCTGCGGTGTCTAGGTGCTGAAATTTGAAGCTGAATGCCCAACTCCTCATAAAAATCCTTCACGATTATCCCTGCATTGCGATTATGGCCTTAGGTATCCCAAATCTACACACAATGTTCTTCCAGATGAACCCCTTGACCGCCTTTTCTTTGATGTTTGTAAAAGATTCTGCTTCAACCCACTTTGAAAAATAGTCAGTGACCATGAGTAGAAATCTTGTCTGACCATGGTCAAGTGGCATTGGGCCCCTATGTCCATCCCTCATTGCATGAACAACCATGGATTGATTCTGGGGGTTAGTTCTTCAGATGGTTACTTTGGGTATCGGTGCATACCTCTGACACTTGTCGCATTTTGCTACATACTCCGCCGCTTTAGCATCCATTCTAGACCAAAAGTATCCCATCATGCGGGCTCTCCTACTCAATGATCTCCCTCATGAGTGGTTGCCACATTTTCCTTCGTGTAGTTCGGCCATCATAAACTGAGCTTCCGTCGGGTGGGGACATCTTAAATACAGTCCATTGTACAATTTTCTATATAAGACTCCATTCAAGACTGAATACATTGCAGCTCAGATTTCTCATCTTTCTTGTTTCACCATGTTCTTGTGAAAGTATGCCCTCTGATGTGTAACTAATGAGGGGATCCATCCAACTCAGCTCGGTCATCTGAGGTACCCTTGGATGAGGGTCCACGCTGTTGACGATTTCCATTTATCGATCTGTGGCCGATTCTGGAAGGAACCCAACCAAGATAGTTCTCCTCATATCAGTATCAACGGTCGAGGCTAAGGTAGCCAGGGAGTCCACATGGCCATTATCCATTCTAGGTAGCTGCGCTACGGAGCACTCCTCAAATTTGGTCTTCAATCCCATTACTTTGCTCTGATATGCCCCCATCCTTGTATCTCTAGTCTGAAAATCATCGTTGACTTGATTGAGTATCATCTGAGAGTCACTGAATAGCCTTACCGCTCTGCCCCAAGTCCTTGGCTAGTTTCATTCCCACGAGTAAAGCTTCATATTTGACCTCATTGTTTGAGGCCCTGAACCCAAAGCATAGAGCTCTTTCAATTATGGTCTGATCTGGCATTTTAAGTATTAACCTGGCTCCACATCCCTGCGCGTTTGCTGATCCATCAACATAAAGTGCCCATTCCATGTTCGAGGGTTACTCTCTCATCTCTTCGAGTGTTACATCATCTCTAGTGACTTCTTCTATACATTCTGACTCATCATCCTCTTGGGATGGCATCATTTCTACAAAAAATCAACAAGTGCTTGAGCCTTGATGGTGGTAGGAGGTTTGTATCTAATGTCGAACTCTCCCAACTCTATAACCCATTTCATCGGTCTTCCAGACATCTCCAATTTATAAAAAATAGACTTGAGCGGATATGTGATCCTCACTGTGACGGTATGACTTTGGAAGTAATGCCTAAGTTTTCTAGCCGAGGTGACTAGGCCTAAGGCTAACTTTTCCATTCGTGAATATCTCTTATCTCCGCATCCAATAGCATCTTGCTAACGTAATAGACTGGTCATTGATCATTTCCTTCCTCTCTGACTAAGATAGAGCTCACCGTATTCTCTGATATAGCGAGGTACAAATATAGTATTTCCCCTTCCTGAGGTTTTGACAGAAGAGGTGTGTACATCATATACCTTTTAAGGTCATCAAACGTCATTTCGTACCTCTTATCCCATCCAAGGTGCTTGTGATTCTTCAAGATTTTGAAGAAAGGAAGACACTTGTACGGGGATATGGATATAAACCTACTAAGGTCTACCAACCTCATGTTTAGCTTTTGCACCTCCTTGATCGTCTTGGGCACGGTCATCTCCAACACTGCACTAATTAGATCATGATCCGCCTCAATCTCACGGTTTGTGACAAGATGCCCCATAAACTTCCCTGATGACAAATCGAAAGAACATTTTGATGGGTTAAGCTTCATACATTATTTGTTAAGTACCTCAAATGTCTGCCTCAGGTCTGATACATGATCATGCACAAACACAGACTTTACCATCATATCGCCAATGTATACTTCCATCGTCTTCCCCAAGTATTCTCGAAACATCTTATTGACTTGGCGTTGATAGCTGGCTCTTGCATTCTTCAATCTGAACAGCATGACTTTATAATAGTAAGTTCCGTTCTCACTCACAAATGACGTCTTTTCTTGATCCGAGGGGTGCATGAGTATCTGATTGTACCTGAAAAAACATCCATAAGGTTGAGCATCCCGTGTCCTGTTGTCGCATCCACCAACTGATCGATTTTCAAAAGAGGAAAGTTGTCATTTAGGCAAGCTTTGTTTAGGTCAGTGAAGTCTATACAGACCCTCCACTTTCCATTATTTTTCTTGACCACAACCACGTTGGCTAGCCAATATGGGTAGTGTACCTACTTGATAAAACCCACATCTAATAGCCTTTGCACCTCCTCGTTGATGACTTTGTTCCTGTCTGAGGCAAATTTTCTCCTCTTGTGTCTGACTTGTGGTTCACATATACCCCAATTTATACGAAATCACAGATGGATCAATTCCGGGCATGTCTGATATATTCCAAGAAAAAGTCTACCAATTTTATTTTAGGAAAATGACAAGCTCACTTCTTATCGGATCTCTAAGGTCTACACATATGCTCATGACCCTCTTAGGGCCTGATGGATGAATCGAGACCTCCATCATTTCTTCAATGAGTGGTGCATCCAAGGTCTGACCACGTCCCTTTAGTTGTTATTGCTCTGACTTTTGCTTGAAGCTAGTAATGTAATAGCTCCTAGCCACTTCTTGGTCTCTGCATATTTCCATTATTCCCTTTGGGGTCGGGAAATTTATCTTCTTATGGAAGGATGAGGGTATTGCCTTCATTGTGTGCACCCACAACCTTCCTACAGTTATGTTGTAGGTTGATTCTTCATCTACTACAAGGAACTCCATCATCATATTGATAATTTTTGCTTTCAAGGGTAGAAAAACGCTCCCAATTGCTCTGGTAATTGAACCGTTGAAGTCGACGAGCTCCAGATCACATCTGATCATCTACGATTCATCTATTCCTATCTGCTTTAGGGATGAGAGGAAGATTATATCAGTTGAGCTCCATGGATCCACTAGTATCCGCTTGACTAAACAATTCACCACGTCTAAGGAGATCACCAGCGCATCATCGTGGGGGGTAATTCACTCTGACCATATCCGCATTGTAGGGGTAATCTTCTGGTTATACTCATCATGTTTTGCTAATGAGAATACTGGCAGACGGGCAGCTCTCAGGTGCCCCTTCCTCGCCGAGGTACTTGCTCCTCCACTTGACTTTCCTCCATGGATCACGTGTACAACCCGTCTTTCAGGATTTTCTTCATGAGGTTTGTCCTCAGCCTCTTGCTAGCCTGATCCAAGAGATATTCTTTCACAAATCCTCACATGATCAGAGATTTGATCCCCGTTTAAGTTTTCAGTAATCATCTGTTGTATGCCCGTAGTCCCTAACAGTATTAATTCTGATTCTTCCTTCTTCCTATCTTTGTTCTCAACGCTGGAGGTTGAGAGAGGAGATCCCTGCCTTGGACTTGGTGAACTAGCTCCTCCAGACTCACTGTTAATGGAGGAATGTTCATTTGTGGGATGACTCTTGGTCCCAATCTATCCATGACACTGACCCTCTCCCATGACCATTTTTTGTTCATTTTTCGGCTTGACCTTTCAGTTCGATCTCTGTCTTCTCTTTTGACGCGAGAAGGCTCTCCCGTGTACTCATCTTTCCTCTCTTCTTTACCATCTCTTCATCCAACAAAATGAGTTCGTTGGCTTTTCTAAGACATTCTGATAAGGTTTTGGGTCTTTTTCGGTGTAAAGATTTGAACACATATGTGCCTTCCACCACACCATTTCTGAAACAGTCATGGCCACAGCCTCATCACATTTGATAATGCCAATCTTCTCGTTGTTAAACCTCTGAATGTATTCCCTCAGGGGTTCGTCCCTCTTCTGGACTATGGTAAAAAGGTCATGTGCTTCTATAATCATTATTTTGCTACCTTCAAATTACTCTATGAAGAGTGTCACGAAGTGAGATAATAAGTGTATGGAACGAGGTTCTAGGCTCCCGAACCATGTGATGGTGGTTCCTTTTAGACTTGATGCAAATTATAGGCATAACATTCCCTCTAGCTTGTCCTATGAAATGCATGCTCCCGACATCACCTGCTTATAAAGTAAAATATGATTAGTAAGATCAAAGATACCATCATACATTTTGAATTTCGGAGTGGTGAACCTCTTTAGTGGTGTCATTGATGTGATTCCCACCACGAAAGGCGATTGCTCTTCCCTTTATCCTTTGTGTCTAAGCGAGTGACTCTCAAATACAAATCTTTGATTTGCTCAGCAATCCCGTCTGCATCCTGATCGCATCCGTGCTCTTCCCCATGATACTATGACCTTCTGCTCTCAGCTTTATCACGAACCCTTTTGGTCTGACGGGAGTGGTGACGGGAATGACGCGAATGATGAAGTGAGCAATGAGAGTCCTCCCTGACCTCACTGCGTGGCTCCCCTCCTCCTTCAGGTATGCGAGGTGCATTCTGACTTTGGCCCCCTCCTTCTAGTGCTGAGTGATCTAGTGCTGGGTTAGGGTTGCGCCTTTCTTCTCTGTTATGTCTGTGCACAACCCAGTGATGGGGATTGCATTCTCTTCTTCCCTCAATCCTCTATTCATCTCTACCTTCTTTCTTGAGGTCGGCAATTTCCTTGGTGAGGAACTCCACCTTTCTCCAACAAGAGAATGACGGTTGGATCAGTGCCATTATGTAGTTGTGGACTCGCCAAATTTGCTACTTGAGCTATGTGAATATGATTATGCTCTCTCGCTGCTTCTATCGGGTTTCTGGTGAGATTACTGACCGATGCGCCCTCAGGGTGGTCGTCTTGTCCTGGATTCGCTCTTGTATTCACCATTGCGATAGCAAATTTGATTATTATATTTTTAAAGCTTTAAGGAAGATCTTCAACTTAAACTTCCCACAGACGGCACCAAACTGTAGATGCTCAAAATCTACCGTCAGATCGAATTACCCCGCATTACCCTATGAACTCAATAATCTACAAGACAATGAAGCGACGAAGGCTTATCTCGACACCGGTGTGGTGCCCAGCCTAATACACTCCTGATGCTTAAGTTAGTGCAGTATATTTGAAATTATATTATCGAGGGTTGAGAGAATACATACCGTCTTTGTGAGGGGTCACCATCTATTTATACTGGATGAAAGATAGCATTTGAAGAATATTCTCCTCAGATAAGTTACTTTTCAGTTATTATCTTATCACTTCAAACAACTTTGAGATTATCCCAGGTAGTTGAGATCGTGTTTTTGTTACGTCGGAAGGGATGATCCCTCAGATATAATGAGCCATCGGTCATCCTAGTGACCTCAGACATGATGAGCCCTCGGTCATCCTGGTGACCTCAGACATGATGAGCCATCGGTCATCCTGGCGACGTCGGACATGATGATCTCTCGGTCATCCTGGTGACCTCGAACATGGTGAGTCATCGATCATCCTGGTGATCTCGGATAAGATGAGTCCTCGATCATCTTGGTGACATTGGGCCCTATAATGTTGGTATGTTGCCTAAAGCCCTTGGGCTGGGGGTTTATGGGTTTTCCATTATAAGATAAGTATTGGGTTTTGTCATAAATCATCATCTAAAGTGGGTCCTAGATCATATATTTTTTTATCCTCCACAATAGATATTATCAAAATTTTATATGAAATCACTAATATAAAAAATTTCGAGAACTTAACATCTTTTTAGGTTGAGAGGTATTAAGATTAACTAAATTGTGCAACAAAAGATTTCATTGCATTTTTTTTATAATACAAAACTATATTAACGAAAAAAATTATATAAGGTCCCTCCATATGTATTTTGCATTTTAGCTAAAGACAAAAAGTCCAAAATTTCGGTGTTAGTCGTGTGCCTGGGTTGTTACTCTGGTTCCGTTTTCAACACCATTACTAAACAGTGAACCTCAGCAAAAGCTTTCAGCAATGGCTTCTCAGCATCACTTTTTCAAGTTTATTTTGGCTGATTCTCCTCTCCATCAAAAGCTCCTCTCTCTCTCTCTCTCTCTCTCTCTCTCTCTCTCTCTCTCTCTCTCTCTCTCTCTCTCTCTGCATTTGCCGTTTCGTTTGAATGAGTTTTATTTGAAGTAGGTTAAGGTTCATAACTCCCTTTCCCATTTTATTTATTATCTTTTTGGCACAAAGGATAATGATTCATCAAAGAAGCAGAAAGGGAAAAGTAAAATGTAGTCAAATTTCTTGCATTTAGTAAAGTAGCTCAACGTTCTATACATGTTCTATGCCATCAATCAGTTTGCAAAGAGGGCTTTTGTATTAAATGATTGTGAGAGAGGAATAAATGTTTATTAAAGTTGAAATGCTTCAAAACTAGTGGATATATGATGTGGCACATGGGGTTTGATAGCAAATATTTTCAAGTGCTGAATCTAAATTAGCCAATAAAATTGTGAAGGGTCTGCTGTGATTACAAACAGTCAAAGTGTAAGGGTATTTATGCAGTCAAGCCAAAAAGAAAAAGTAATGTTTTGTAGAGTAGGGGCTTGAACATAGTTTAAATAACTAAGCAAATGTCAATTTAGGCCTGCCTTCACAGTTCATGTCTTTCTCTTCCAAATGTAATTGTTTCTAATTGAAGTAAATACGATAAGGTCCATATCACAAGATGAGTTGCCATATGTTTAAGCTGCCGGGAACATAAATTCATGAGGTTGTTTGCAGGTGTTGCTTAAGCTTCCAAATGGTACCAAGTGGAAAGTGGAATTGACAAAATCAAATAACATATATTGGTTAGATAGTGGTTGGCAGAAATTTGCAGACGATTGCTTTCTGGATGAAGGTCACCTTTTAGTTTTTAGATATGATGGAGATTCGTGCTTTTACATACCGATATTCGATCCAAGTGCATCAGAGATATATTACCCTTACAAGGATGCCCATAGGGATGAGACCGCCATTATCAGGCACTTCCAACACAATGATTCCCCTGAAATTCTTGATGATTTTCCACCATTCTCGAAAAGAATGGAAAATACTCCTCCACCAAGTCCTCGGCCTTATAAGAAGATTAGAAACAAAAATTCAACAGAAGGTAGCGGATCTCATTTCTCCTGTTACTGATCTAATCTCTTTTGAATGTTCTCACCAAGGGAAGTACCATATAATCTATTTATCTATTTTGACTGTAAATGTTCCGCAGCAGAAGAAGATTTTGCTTCAACAGAAGGCAGAGGTGGCACGTCTAGTCCTCATAGTTACCCAAACGATTTTTCTTCAACAGAAGGAAGAGAAGGCACAACTAGTCCTCATAGTTACCCAAAATGTGAGGTTGCTATTGGAAGACGAACAATTTACGCCGGCCAAAAAGCAAGAGCTCTTGAAAGAGCTAAAGCTTTCAAATCTGAGAAGTGTGCAGCAATTGAGCCTGAACCTAACATCGCTATGAATGCCGAAGTTGGCCAGACAAAAGAAGGCTACAGGGGAGGGTCTTCCGATGGTGTTTTCAGTTCTGGGAATCCTTTCTTCAAGCATATCTTGAAACCCTCATATGTTGATGGCCACTATAGCCTGGTAATTTTCACTTGAAAACCTGAAATATTTTATCCTGTTAGTTTGATAGATTCGGTTTTGCGATGTTGTATAATTTTTCTGCTCATTTATTTACAGAATGTACCAAGCAGCTTGGCCAGGAGATACTTGAATGTTTATGACGTGAATCACCTTGATGCGTCCTTCAAACATCAGATGAGCGCATGTGGTTTGTTAAGTTTAATGTAAGAAGAAATAATATGATTCCTAGAGTGGAAGTACGTGATGGCTGGAGGACATTGTCAGGGGAAATAATTTGAAAGCAGGAGACGTTTGTGTATTTGAGTTAATCAAGTGCATAGAAATTTCATTTAACGTCGTAATTTACCGAGTCTCTGCGAACGCAAATTGCAGCCACCAATGTCGAGGTTAGTTACAGACATGCTGTGATTCTTAGTCTGCTACATTAAAGCTGTTATATTTCTCATGGGCTGTTTTTGTTAACAGGTCAGAATGGATCAAGTCATGAAGTTCAGCCAAAAGGGAATTCAAAACATGAAAATAAATTGGATGTAAAGGAGGCTATTGAGAGACATTCATCTTCACGGCCTTTTGAAGCACATGCTGCCAGCGAATTATTATCTATGAACTCCTTCAAAAGCACTGCGCTACCTTATATGCTCGAGCACTCATGCATGGTACGATCTACACCGGATAGCTTGTTCAAAATTATTTATTTTCTTAACGACATAACATGATTAAGGGTGCGTTTGGAAGTGTTTCTTTTGGGAGCTTTCTAATGCATTAAAAACATTACTTTAAAAACATGAAGCTGCTGATAGATGGGTCTGGCTTTTATCTCCTTCTGGTAATTTCTCTACTAGAGGTACTTATAAGCATTTGATGCAGCCTCTTGTGTACTAAGATGGTCTGATTCCCTAAAAGTGTTCCTTGGTTTAGTTTTGTTACTTGGCTTGCCCTTAAAGACAGACTCAGGACCAAAGACAAGATGCAAAGATGGGGTAAGGGTATTGATATAGACCGTGTCTTTTGCCTTAATTGTGTGAAATTGGCCAATCACTTTCTTGCCGAATGTACATTTTCTAATGCCATTTAGAAGTCTATTCTCTTAAAATGCAAAAACTTGGATACTGCTTGTCAGAGATTGGACCAAATTGTTAGATGGTTGTTAGCTCACGCGCGAATGAAGGAACTTAGATGAACTATCCTGAAACTTGCTTTTCGTTCTTTTGTGTATATGATTTGGAGAGAGAAACAATAGAATTTTTGCTGGGAAAATTAACTCTGAAACTTGCTAGCGTTTGGCATGCGCGGAATTTGCATGAAAGTAATAGTGATAGCCTAAGAGGTCTCCTGGTGATATGGGACCTGATTATACTTTCTTTTGAAGCCTAAGTAGGTCTAGGCTTTTTCTCCCTTTTGTTTTGGATTTCTTGCTGCTTTTGTGACCCTTAAGGAGAGTTTTTCCTTGGCTGCTCTTATTTGCTTTCTGTTGGAATGTTGTCTCACATTATCTAGACTTGTTCATTCTATGTTAGTTATAAAACTCTAGTACTCCTCTCTTTAACACCTAGGTTTTAAGGAGTGATCGGGATGGACTTTTTAATTTGGTATTAGATCTTGGTTGGGCCTTTGTTTGTGCCGTTTTAGTTCGGTTCTTTGTCCGCTTAGTTCGGATTGTTTGGTATGCTGTTTAGTTCAGCTAACGTGTGGTGGTCCAGGAAGGTGTGTTGGAATGTTGTCTTACGTCGCCTAGACTTGTTCATTTTGTGCTAGTTATAAAGTTTTAATACCCCTCTCTTTAACACTTAAGTTTTAATGAGTGATCGAACTGGGTTTTACAACTGTTTCTGTTCTCCTTTGTTTCCTTGGAATATACCCTGTGTATTGGTGTATTCCTTTTATGTCTCTAGTACATTTAACTTATCGAAAAAATTCATATCTATTTGATAAATGTTGTTTGGAACAGATTTTGATATTTTACAGCATTTATACAGGAAGCACTAGTGAATCCTAAAATTCTTTAAAAAAATACAAGTGAATATGCTTAAAACCATATTTAAGTGTTTCATACAGAGGTGTTTTTGAATGAAGGTTAACTGAAATAGTGTTATTTGAATGTATTAAAACATTTCCAAACACATCCTAGCTGCCTCTAAGATATCATGAGCGTTGTTGATTTGTTTTAAACTAAAGAAAGATGCATGAGAAAGTACACTTAAGACTTTACATATAACATGTTGATACAAGATATTAAACAGATTTTTCCCTTTTAACTTCATTTTATATAATTGTTGCAGGATGGATTTTGCAAAGGAGAATCTGGTGGAAGGGTAAGAGATTGTGAAGCTTCAGGTTGGAGATAGATGATGGCCAGTGAAGCTGTTACTTATATGGAAGAAGAGTCACATCAAAGTAGGGGATTTTTGCATGCTTGTGCCGACAAACAAGAAACACAATGTTCTTTAAGTTACCATTTTGAGATGTTTAGCTTAATCAAGTTATTACGGCCAATTTCGTGTAAATATAATAGAATTGGCCATATTCATATTCATGTAAGTATATGCGTTCCTCTCATTTCTAATGTTTTTCATCGGAAGTATATATTTCAGAGATAACCATATCTGGTAAGTTCAAATCCACTTATCTCCAATTTTGCTAATTTCTAAAATTGAGGAAAATAAATTACTATATGCTGAAAAATTAGGGATATAATCTGTATTTAACCTTAAAATAATTAAGGGAATATTCCTTTGACATTCCTCAGGTTTGTAATTTGATTAAATGACACGGTGACCAATCTAGCTTAAAATAATAAATAAGTTTATTCTATTAAAAATATGTATTCTAGGTATGAGTAGACAGTACTATCTTTATAACAATATGATCCAAACATTTCTCTAACTCGAAAAATAAGTTGATCTAGAATTTTTCAAGTTTTGAGTGAATTATAATTTAAATTGATTTTAATGTTTTCAAAATTGAGAATAAAATAAAGGATAATTTTAGTATTACATATAACTTAAATGTTTAGTTTAAATTTTAATTATTTTTTATTTTGATAGTAAAATTAAATATTTGAAGAGAGGTTTGTGTCATTTTTCAAATTAAAAGAATGTTTATGTCATTTAAACAAACTAGTTAACTTATACGTGCGGTGGACGTAATATGTACAATTTTACTATTTCGATTGTTTCTTATAAATTACTTGTTAATATAAAAAAACTTTGAATAAATTATATTCATTAGTAAATAAAATTAGAAAACTACAATTATAACTTTTATGCTTTTCGTAAGTCTTACTCACTAAATATTTTTAATTAAGTTAATTATACTAGAAAAACATCCTTTATATATTTCTTAGTCTGATTTTTGTAGTATATTACTTATTTGATCTCTATATGATAAATGAACTAAAAATATGTTTTATTATTTTATTGATTGATTGAATTTTTCTAATATATATCTTAACGACGAAATAACTTAATATATTCTCATGTTTAAAAATAATTTTCAAATTAGAAATGATAAAAAAATTAATAATATTAGTCAAGAGATACATCATTTAGTGAAATAAGAAATGAAAAAAATTAATAATTAATTATGCACCATTAATAGACTCAAAGGACGATTTTAAAATTGTAAAATTAGGAGTAGATAAAATGGTCTAAAATGATTCTCTTTCTCATCCAACTTTTAATATATTAAAGATTATAAGGTATAAGTGAAATTATCCTGATAAATAAATAAAGAAAATAGAAACCCATTAATTAGTAGATAAGTAATACATTCTTGTATTAAAATATATTCTAACTGTTGGTCTGTGAACTTTTCATCTTAAAGGTCAAAGTATAAAGACACTCTGACTTCTTGCAACTAACGTACAAATTTCACAAACAAAATTACTTCCACTTCTAATATCTTCTTCACTCTAGTTTCTTTGAAGAGAGAGAGATGGAATCTCAACCTCATTTTTTCAAAATAATTTTGGCTGATACTCTTATTGACAAAAAACATGTAAGAATTTTCCTTCTCTTTCTCTTCTCTATGAATATTGCATTTACTTTTTCCATTTTAATCTCTCTATTACTGTCAGTTTCTCTCTGATTAGTATTTTTTAAACATATTTTCCCCTTTGTCTAACATAGTTTTTCTTTGTTCTTCTGCAACACTGATCTTAAATGAGATTGGTCTTTTTTTTCCTTTATTGATCTCACGTTTTGAATCCCAAGCTCGTAAAAAAAATTTGATGTAGTTGTATGAGCAAATTTTACAATGTCGGGTCGGCATCGATGTTGGGATTCAACAAAATATTGATGCAGTTCAACAAAATATGTTTAAGGTTTAATTAATATGTTCGGAGGTTCAACAAAGAGGGAGTTCAAAAAAAAATTTAGGGTTCAATAAAATATATTTGAGGTGCAACAAAAAACCCCGGCATCAATGTCGGGCTGGCATTGAAGAGTGACCTAGGTGTATATAGATTAACTTTAAGTTTCGACCGACAACTAGTCATGAGACTTTGACTCTTTATGATTTAGAGTTCGATCACTCAAAATTTAATTAATAAAGACAAGAATCCCAACATGAAATTACATTTGTGATTTCTATACAGATGATCCCTATAAGTTTCATGAGAAAATATGGAGAAAATTTTCCAAATCAAGTCAAACTTAAGCTTCCGAATGGTGTGGAATGGGAAGTGGAAGTAGCAAAATCAAACGACGTCGTTTACTCGGGGTCAGGTCAATTTTAACCAAGGTCACCCTTTTTAGTTTTTAGATTGGATATAAATTTGTGTTTTACCGTACTAATATTCAATAAAACTACATCCGAGATAGAGTACCCTCGTAACCGGGATGAAAATGACCACGAATTACAAATGTATGGAAAATCTCTATTGCGATTTCGCGAGGCAATCCACATCGATGTAATGAAAGTGAAGGACCTACGACAATAACAGACGTCCTGAATAATCGACCCGTTTGCCAAGAAGAGTCTCACGAAATCTTCCATATTTGCCTTCAATTACATCTGAAAATGACTTGTAAACCTTATTATGACCATCCCTCATTGGTTGTCCGCGGATTCCATTATCAAGAAGTGTATCCACGACGTTAATTATGGATTTAAAGATGATGATTCTATTGAAGTTCTGGATTATTTCGTTTCACACCTGAAAAAAATAAGAGAAACTCAACCATGTTTGACTCAATTAAGAAAATGAAAACAGAAGATTTTAAAGTTATGTGATGTAGTAATCTTCCATCATTTCTTTCACTACGTAACATTTTAAGAAAATTCAAAAGGTGTCAGCTTTTGCAGAATTTGAGCTCTGCAGATCTACATTAACGATTCAAGTTTGTCTTGTTAAACTAAATGGTTAGCTAGATTAAGTCAGTTAGCTTGTTAGGGTATTTTAGTCTTTTTCCTATTTTTGGTTCCATTTCTCATTGTATTTAGCTCTCGGGTTTACTATATGAAGTAATAATGGAAACTATTCTTCTTGTTCATTCTTCCTTCGTTTTCTCTCCTGATTCTTGGTTTCCATCTCCTTCTCTCTTTCTTTCTCTGGTTCAATTCTTCTACATGGTATCAGAGCCAGCCCTGACCAACGTCTTCTTTCATGGCTGAAACCAAAGGAATCTCGTTCACTAAAAATCAACCTGTTGCTGAAAAACAACCTGAAATTCAAGCCAATTCTTCCCCTTCTTCTTCTTCTCAAGGTATTACCCATTCTGCCTCTGCTATGACAAATCTTGAATCCTCCTTTCACTCTCCAATTTTCCTCATTTTCAATATCTGCAATTTGATATCAATCCGTCTTGATTCCATCAATTTTGTTCACTGAAAATTCCAGATTTTGGCCATCCTAAAGGCCCATGCTGTCTTTGGTTTTGTTGATGGAACCATCAAGAGCCCTGCAAGATTGATGATGAAATTGAAGTTCTAAACCCTAAGCACGAACAATGGGTCGCCCAAAATCGAGCATTGATCATATTGATCAATGCAACACTCTCACCGATGGTTCTATCATATGTTGTAGGGCGTCGAAAGAAGTTTGGGAATCGATCGAAAACAGGTTCTCTTCTATCTCCAGAACTAATATTCTCCAACTGAAATCCAATCTACAATATGTGTTAAGGAAACCCACCAAAGGCATAGACTCCTACATGCAAATGATTAAACAAATTCAAGACAAGCTTGCATCAGTCTCGGTTCAAATTGAGGATGAAGATGTCCTCATATATACCATCAATGGACTCCTCACTGAGTACAACACCATTCTCACCTCGATCCGTACTAGGGCTGAACCTCTATCTCTCAAAGAATTTCATGTCATACTCAAATCGGAAGAATATTTTCTTACAACTCAGCATAAACAACAAGAATCACATACCCAACCCACTGTTTTCCTTGCTGCCCAACCAAATTGGGGTTCTCATAGGGGTCGTGCCTCTCGATATTCAAGAGGAAACAAAGGAAATTGGGGGCTTTTTCCTTCTAACAGAGGTGGACGAAATCCAAATTGGGAATTTTCACCTATGCCTTCAATTCTTGGAACTCCGCCGCAACAATCCACTCCATCTCTCAAACCTTCACCGAATAACAACTTTGACAACAGCTTTCAACATTCTGGAGGACGTGTTCAATGTTCCGTAACAAATTGGTTCACATGACACTCGACTGCTACCACCGCATGAATTTTGCATATCAGGGTCGAAGCCCTTCCTCCAATCTCTCGGCAATGACTATCGTGAACACTGCTTCTGCCACTTCTGATAATCAGGTATGAATTACCGATACCGAGTGCAACACACACCTTACTCCTGACTTGAATAACATTTTCACCCCAATTGAATATACTGGTGAAGAGAAAATTTCTATGGGCAATGGTCAATATCTGCATATCTCTCATACATGTTCTGCCACTCTCATAACTCCTTCTATTTCCTTTTATTATCTCAAATTTTATGTATTCCTAGTCTTGCATCTAATCTTTTATATGTCCATCAATTCTACCTACAACATAATTGTCTTTTTATTCGCCATTTTTCTTTATACAAGACAAGGAAACAAGTGATATACTTCATAAAAGACCAAGTGTCAATGGCCTTTATCCCATTCCAAATACTTTACCTAGACAACATACCGCCCTTCTTAGCTCCATGACTATAAATTTTTTTTGGAATTATAGGCTAGGCTACCCTAATTTAGTTATTCTTAGGAAGACTTTTAAATCTGCTAATATTCCTTGCACTATTTCTGATCATGCTTCTTGTGTCTATATTAGTTATCTTACGAATAAAATGAGTAGCATTCCATATCATATATCTGCTTCTCATTCTTCTACCCATTTGTCTTTAGCTCACAGTGATGTGTGGGGTCCCTCACCCACAACATCCATTCTTGGGCATAGATATTATGTTATGTCCATCGATGACTTGACTCGCTTTACATGGTTTTATCCTCTCACACATAAATCTGAAGTTTTTCTAGGTTTCAAGAAGTTTAAATCTCTGGTAGAAAACTTGTTTTCTACAAAGATAAATATTTTCAGATCTGATGGGGGTGGAGAATACATAAGCCACTCTTTCAGTCTTTTTTAAGTGAATGTGGTATCATACGCCAAAAATCTTGCCTTTATACACCTCGACAAAATAAGGTTGCTGAATGTAAGCATCGGCATCTCGTCGAAACTAGTTTAACCATGCTTCATCGTGTTTTTCTTCCTCCTGAATTCTGGATATTTAATTTCTCTATTGCCATTTTTCTAATAAATAGACTGCTTAGTGTTAATACTCATAATATGTCTCTCCATGACCTTCTATTTGGTAAGTCTCCTACTTATAATTATCTGCGTGTGTTCGGGTGTACTTGTTTCCCTAACTTGAGGCCTTATAAGAAGAATAAGTTTTCTCCCAAATCGGTTGAATGTGTTTTTGTTGGATATGTTGTTGATCAAAATAGGTTTATCTGTTATTACTTTATTAACAAGAAGTATTACACTTCTAGAAATGTCCTTTTTGATGAAAATATTTTTCCTTATTCTACACAAAGGAATATTGAAGGTGTTTCTTCTCATAATTCTATTAATTCTTCATTCACAAGATACACCTCTCTCTTGCATTTATTTCTTAATACTTCTTATGTTGCTTCTGCACCTTCAATTACTCAGAACTTAAAATGTACTCATGTTTTTCCTAACACTGTGTCTATTCTGCCTAATACCACTGCTTCTGTTTTACCTTGAACTACGTCTGTTTTTCTTAATATTGCTTCGGATTCTACTGTGCACATTGTTTCTGAGCATGCATTAGTTAATGATTCGCATAATGTTCTCCCTGTCCCGAGCCCCTCTGTCCCTATTTTGAATTTTGATTTTGTACCTCACACATCGAGTTCAGACTCTGTTACTGCACATCTATTAAATACTTCATCTGATTTATATACTGCTGGTAATCATGCTGCTTCTGATTCAGTTATGCACACTACTTTGGACAGTGTTGATTCTGTTTCTGATTTACATACTGCTAGCTCTAATTTAGAATTTGTTCCTCACTCTGCATCTGCATCTGTTATGCCTCCTGGTTCTGCTTCTTTCTTCCCTCAAAATAGTGCTTTACAACCTACTAGAACCATTAATAATCATCCCATGCAGACTCGATCAGAATCTGAAATTTCAAAGAAAAAGGATCTAATTGCCACAGTTTTAGATACTAATATTAAGCCTCCTAGTTTTAACATTGCATAAAAAATTCCAACTTGGAAAAATGATGTTATTGATGAGTATGCTGCCTTTATTTCTAAAAAAAACATGGACATTGATGACCTTGCCTCCTATTAAGAATTTAGTGGGGTGTAAATGGGTATACAAACTAAAATACAACCCGAATGGTACTATAGCTTGGCATAAATCTCGATTAGTTACTAAGGGATATCATCAACGGGAAGGGCTCAGTTATGGAGAAACTTTTAGTCCTGTCATAAAGAAACCTACCATTCTTATATTACATGCTTTGGCTGCCTCTTTTGGTTAGACTCTTACGGCAATTGGATGTCAAAAATGTATTTTTAGATGGAAAACTTTATAAGGAAGTTCATATGTCTCAACCTCCAAGTTTTGTAGATAAAGATAATCCTAGTTATGTTTTCAAGTTTAAGAAATCTTCATATGGTTTAAAACAAGTTCCTAGAGCTTGGTTTGAAAAGTTTATATCTCATCTTTTATTTATAGGCTTTGTTGGATCACAAGCAGATAGTTCCTTATTTGTTCATGTTACTTCATCCTCCTTGACTGATATTTTACTTTACGTGGATGACATCATAATTAGTGGGATAAATTTTGCTTACATAGATAAAATTGTTAAAAATCTACAAAATTCCTTTGATATGTCTGATCTTGGTAACTTAAAATACTTTATCGGTCTAGACATTAGTCATACTAGTTATGGGATATTTGTGAATCAATAGAAATATGTTAGGGACTTGCTTTTAAAGGTAGGCATGATCAATGCTAAGCCATGTTAATCTCCATGTGCTTCTAAATCTTTTTTTATAGTCATATGGGTTCTCATCTCTTTGATATAACCTTATATCAAAGCATAGTAGTAGGATCACTATAGTATCTCACGTTACCCAGACCTGATATTAGTTTTGCCATAAATAGAGTGTGTCAATTTATACATTCTCCTATTACTGCACATTTTTTCTGCTGTTAAAAGGATACTTCGATATGTTATTGGTACTATTGATCATGGTCTTCTGTTTAAATAAGGTTATCTTAACTTGCATGCCTTTAGTGACTCTGATTGGGCTGGAAATCCTTTTGATAGAAGATCTACTTCCTGCTTCCTCATTCTTCTTGGCCCAAACGTGATCTATTGGAGTGCAAACAAGCAGAGCACAGTTGTAGAGATCTTCAACAGAAGCATAATATAAAGCCTTAACTAATACTGCAACAGAGATCAGTTGGATACGTCAGATTTTGTGAGATTTATATGTTTTCCAGGCTACTACTCCTACACTCTACTGTGATAATATTCCTTCTAACCTCATTTTCCATGCTCACACAAAGCATGTCGAGATTGACTACCATTTTGTCTGAGAAAGGGTGATGAAGAAAGACATTATTATAAAACATATACCTTCTCAGTTTCAACTAGCTGACTTGTTTACTAAACCATTATCCACTTTTCAATTTTCATTTTTAAGAGATAAACTTATCACTAACCTCATGATAAGTTTGATGGGGGACGTTAAACTAAATGGTTAGCTAGATTAAGTCAGTTAGCTTGTTAGGGTATTTTAGTCTTTTCTTATTTTTTGGTTTTCTTTCTCATTGTATTTAGCTCTTGGGGTTACTGTGTGAAGTAATAATGGAAACTATTCTTCTTGTTCATTCTTCCTTCAATTTCTCTCCTGATTCTTGGTTTCCATCCCCTTCTCTCTTTCTTTCTCTAGTTCAATTCTTCTACATGCCTAACCTAACCTCATGTTAGGAATCTGCGGGGATTTGTTTCTGTATTAATATATATGTTTTTACTATTGTGTTATCAAAAAAGAGAACAAGATTATGTTTTGATAGAAGGCAAAGGAGGTATGTCAAATGCTCGATGACTTCCCAAATACAAGGATGCAATCAGAATGCAAAAATTGTCGCCAAGCGAAAAGGAGAAAGCTTTGGAAATAGCTACTTCTTTCAAATCCAATAACCCTTTCTTCTCAATTGTTATGTAGCATTCATTTGTTGATGGTAGATTTAACATGGTAACTAATTAAGCTTTGATCTAGTCATAATTATCATATCAACTTTAGTTATAAGTTAACTAAATTAGGAGTGCATACGTAATCGTAACATATATCATTCTCCTGGTAGTTCATACCAATCGAGTTTTCATGTAAATATATAAGAAAGAAGATGGGCTATGGAAAGATTAGGACCCCGGGTGGGAGAACTTGGCTCGTAAAGTACATTGTTTATCATTCACAAACCAATATTGTATCTGGTTGGAAAGAATTCACTCAAGATAATAATCTGAAAGTAGGTGATGTTTGTGTGTTTAAGCTGATAAAGGGTAATGAAATTTCATTCCAAGTCTACCATTTTCCCAATCACAAAAGGTAACACATCTTTTTAAATCATAAATAAACATACAATTTCATTGTTATTAAGAAATATAGTACATGTTTTCCTTGTAGGTTCAGTTGAAAAAATGGTGTTAAACATAATAATAGTGTGGCAGATGAGATTGAAGTTAATATTGCTATGAATGATAAAGTTGCTATACCAAGAAGAAAACGTTATGGTTGTTGCTCGTCAACTACAGAGAATTATCGACAATCTAATATTCAGGACGGGGTGCGATCATTGACTGCCAGCGAAAGAGTTGAGCAATTCAATTCCAAAAATCATTTCTTCATTCGTAACCTGAAACCGTCATACGTTAAATCTCGTAGTTTTTTTGGTAATTATCTCTCTTGAAAACTCAAAATTGTTTAGGTGAACTTTTTAGTAGATTAGGCTTTGAGAATGTTATTTAACTTCACTTGTATATATTTGTGTTACAGAATGTACCAAACAACTTTGTCCAGAGACACTTCAATGCTTCTAAGGATGTGAGGCATCTTGATGTTGTCCTTCGAACAGCGCGAAAATGGTCATTAAGCTTAATCTAAGAAAGGGAAAAGTAAGAACGAGATCGGTAATATGCTTTGGTTGGAAGAAATTCATGTGGGGCAATTATGTAAAAGAAGACGATGTTTATGTGTTTGCGATGATCAAGGCATTACAAATGGTCGTCATAGACGTCAAGGTTAGTAATAAACCTTTTGTTTGTTAAAGATGTTATTGTTCTTATCATGGTGATGGATACCTGAATGCCAAGTATGGCTCGTAATAATCTATCTCCTGGGGCATACGATGATTCTTTTACCATCTGAGGCGTTAATTTACCTACTAAAATATGTGAGAGTTGTTGATAGGTAAAGAGAATGAAATGAATAATGAAGTTCAGCCAAAAAGGAAGTCATCAAGAGATGAAAAGGAAATAGATATTAAGCAAAAGGCTCCTTGTTCAAGGACTTCTAAGGCATCACATCCTCACAGCAAATTTTTCTATAGAAATCCTTCTTTTCAAGTGCTTATAGAACCTTCTAATTTGGAGCACTTATTTTAGGTATGGTCAGGGATAGCATTTTTGAACATATATTCTCACTCGCACTTATTTACATTTCAATTAAACACATTTTGATTTCAAATAAGTACTTTTCACACTTGAAATTGCTTTTTTGAAGAGCAAGAATTTTTTTTAGTATCGGCCTAATACGATACCGCATGTACCTCAAATGTATATAAGATATCTTAAAATTATAGTGAGGTATCTCAAATGTGTTGAACAGTCATGTACTTCAAAGGTGTTACCGATACCTAAAAAAACTTCAGTATGGTGCCATGGTTGGTACCAAAGAAAGACATGGAGAGAGCACCTATTATGAGTATGTCTTATAAAAACATCCTTAGATGGATGAGTGTTAATGATCGTTGCAAAGGTCAAATTACTGTCATCCATTAACTAGGTCTTACACGCGGAACCTACATAAATAGGTAGTTATGATACTTCACTCGTAACTTTCCTCCACCTAGATCTAGATCTATAGTGATTTTCCTCCATAAATCTAGATCTATAGTGTTTTCATTCAGTAACATTCATTTTATAACTGTCTTCAATAGATCTAGCCCAGATCTACAAGTTTTTGTGGGCGATTGTGTCAGATTCTTCATTAGATCATTTGGCAAAATGCATTTCAACCGATTTCAGTTAGACAAGCTTTTTGGGTGGTGGAGGTACTTAGAACGAGCTAAGATAAAGAACTCTATATTATCCTCCACGTTCGTTCAGTAGTTTTTTTATTGTTATGACTGATTTATGTATTTTGATTGTTAAGTTTTTCTGTTGATCTTTTAAGATTTGGTTTATCTTTGTCGATGATCTAGTATTTTCTTGTTATTATCTTGATCAAGATCTTTAGTCTTTTTTTAAATGAATGAACTTTTTGTCAACAAAATAATTCCTTTGCATTTCTTCTTTTGTCTCGAGATGTATCTTTTTTTGTCAGATTATAGATCATTGCAAAAACTGTTAATAGTTTATTACACTAGATTGTTTCTATTTGTGCAAAACATACCTAGTGAATTTGTTGGGGAGCATTTGAGAGAAGGTGTAGAGATGGTGAAACTAAAGGTTGGAAATAGATTGTGGCCAGTGAAGTTGTTACCATATGGACAATGATCAGATTGTCTTGTGGATTACGAGCATTTACTAAAGAGAATTCTTTGAAACATGGAGACATATGCATTTTCGAGCTGATAAACAAGAAAGACAATGTTTTCAAAGTAAGCATTGTCGAATATGTGGCTTAACTGAAGGGATGTCGCTAAAACGACGTCTCTCTCGTAAACTTAAATTGAAATCTTCTGCCGTTTCTTTGTTTTTTGTAATGTATGTTCGTGTTTTTTCATAAGGATAGTTTTTAATTTGATACTATATCCCATCTCTATTAATATTAGCTTAATTTGAAATTGGCCAGAGCCATGCAGCCCGATGAGCATAATTATAGATTTCAGTCTCTATATCTGAAGTTCAATCCATATTCAATGTAATTCTCCACTCTGTCGAAAAAAAAAAAGAAAAAGAAAATAATAATTCAAAGTTACTTCTCCACTCCCTTGGCAAAAAAGAGAAAAAAAATACAAATTTAAAGTTATTCAATAAAATGTTTTTTCAGCCGTGTTTCTTTTAGTTAAAATATATTTATCTTCTAACAAAAAAAAGATAATTATATTCTATGATTGAAAACTTCAATTTCCAATCAATATTTCATTTTTTTTCCTTGACATCTTCACATTCCAGTATTTCTTAGACTGACCCATTGGCATTCTATTTATCATCTTTAAGCCGCTTATACTTATTGTTTGGTGAGGAGACTTAGATGGTAGAAGATATATGTCATATATCTAAGGCTTAGATTCAATTTGCATGTCTGAATTTGTTATTTCTTTGTGGTTGCGATATTTGACGTTTTTCTCGCAATACTCTTAAAATTTTTACAATTACTCCCTATTAAACAAATTTCGCAAAAAAGATTATTCTTCTACGTATATCATTATTGTATCATTCTTACTCAACTCGTCTCCCATTTTCGAACAAGCTTTTGCGGATTAACATGGCATGTGACACATAAAACATATATGAAAAGACTGGAAACAAACACAAATGTTATATGAAAACTTAAAGTGAAAAATATAATGAAAAATACAAGATTTAACGTATGACGGCTTTATCAAACAAACATAACTTGTAGAATTCTCAAACATTTCTAAAAATGAAAAAAATAAAATAAACCACGGATCATGAACTAATGACTCGTACATTTGAGATTGACAAAATCGTGGGATACGGATTCTCTCTCGTTGAGGATCCCAACTCGTACATTTGAGATAAAAGTGACATTTCCTATGAAGTGTCAGACTATTTTTTGTTTTTTTTTTATCAAATCTAGACTATCCATTTTTAAAACAGTAAAGAATTTGTATCTTAAACCGTAGACCTATTAAGAGACTGCTAATAGCATCAGCAAAAAAAAGGAAAAGAACAACCAACTCGGAAGGTACCAAAGTAATAATTTTAAATCATTACTAAATAAGAAAAATCAGAAAAGTAAATCACAGATCATGAATTAATGGCCTGCTAGTGGTACATACACCGTCTCCTTTCCTTGCATATCCTTGAATTTTTATTACATCCTTTGTCTTTAATATTTTTCATATTGTCATTAATTATTTTATGTAAAAATTCAAGTTTTCAAAGTTTAAGTGATTTATTAGAATTTTTTTAACTTTCAAGAATCATGTTGGGATAATAACAATTATGAGATTGACAAATGTAAAGTATTAGACAATTAAACTATCGTTCAATAAAACTTTAGTATTTCATCTTATTGTAAATATTTTGGAGTGAAGTTTTTACAAATAAATCATTAATGACTATTTAAAATAATGGTTACAAAAAATATTGTAGCATTATAAAATGGTTAAACATGTCCTTAAGATTTAATAATTGAGATTGAAAGACAAATTTTTAATGACATAGAATGATATGTTGGATATGTCATTTGTAGTTATAAACAAGTTTTGATAAAAAAAAACTATTATAGACAATGAGAAGAAAACCAAAGAAATTATCATATCCATGTCTGAGTTAATGACTAGTAAATCATGGTGAGATCTATATAATTAAAATTTTCCATTCCAGGCTTATTTTATGCTTAAAATATGAGTACTAAAAATAGAAAAGTGCTTGTCCCGACCCTAAATGATGGACTTTATGAAAATTAACACAATATTGATCTTGATCACAACGTGCATTTCCACATAAAAATGTGTTTGTTAATAAGTGAGAAAAAATAAATTACAAAAACATCCATTTTACTTCATATACAATCACATCCGAGATACAATTTTTTTTTGTTAATTCTGTCATTTAATTTTTTTTTACAAAAATCTATCAATTTTCATATTCAACATATTTATCAGTTTCTATTATATTCCTCATTTCCTGAAATTAACGTTGACACGTTAGATATAGTTTATGGAATGACACTTAAAATTGATTGTAAAAAATTATAGATACAAAAAAAAACTATATTAACAAAAAAAAATGAATGAGGGGTATGATCATAAATGGATGCTCCATATGTTTTTCATTTTAGCTAAAGACAAAAAAGTCTGCAATTTCGGTGTTGGTCGTGTGCCTGTTTTGATCCTCTAATGGAGTTCCGTTTGCAACGCCTTCATCACTAAACAGTGAAGCTGAGCAAAAGCCTTCAGCAATGGCTTCTCAACCTCACTTTTTCAAGTTTATTCTGGCTGATTCTCTTCTTCATCAAAAGCTCGTAACTCTCTCTCTCTCTCTCTCTCTCTCTCTCTCTCTCTCTCTCTCTC
>QANY01002362.1:808819-824566 GCA_003255025.1 Datisca glomerata
CCCCCCCCCCCCCGCATTGGCCATTTCTTTTCAATGAATTGCTATTTGAAGTAGGTTTTTGTTCATAGTTCCCTTTCCCATTTTATGTTTTATATTTTTGGTACGAAGGAGAATGATCATCATAAGAAGCAGATGTAAAATGTAGTCAAATATCTTACATTTAGTAAATTTGATCAACATTTTATACATGTTCTATACGAGTTCATTAGGTTTTGTTTTGGGTATTTTCCTTTGATGTTTTGCCAGCATTTGTCCTGCATGTTCCTGCAATTGGAAATTTCTACCTTCCAAGACTTAATTTTATGTAGGTTGGAGAAATCTGATGCAGATGCTCACTTCTTGATTTGATAGCTAAATTACTTTGAAATTTCTCTGTGATTACTTTCAAATATGTTGCTTGGAGATTGCTTGAACTTCGTCTAAAAAGAGTATCATTTACTTCATTCTCCAGAAAATTAGCTAAGCAAGTAAGGTTCTGTACGACCAAGGTCCCTTAGCCGAGTGGTCGTCACTTGTACAGGATTCAAACCTCACGCAATCCCATTCCCCATTTAAAAAAAGGCGGAATTGCAAAAATCACTTTTGACTGTTTTGCAATCATATCCCCTGCACAATTTTATTGGCTAATTTATTCTTTGCACTTCTGAAAATTTTGCAATGAAGTTTTCTTTTCCACAAAATCCGCTAGTTTGAGTGTCTATGCTATCCATTTACAAAAAAATTCTCATTCAACCAGTTACCGATTTTCCAGTGAATTCTTTTTGAGCCAAGGACGTAACTTATATCATCTCAACTTTCAGTTTGCCATCACTAATTCAAAATTATTTCGAGGGGTTAGAGGAAAAAAGTTAAAGTGCTTGAAAAAATTTAAAGTGCGGGGGCTAATTAGCCAACAAAATAGTGAGTGGGTGTGATGTGATTCCGATACTGTCAGATTGTAAGGGTGTTTTTTGCATTTTAGCCAAAGAAAAAGAATTCTATGTAGAGTTGGGGCCTGAACGTAGACTAAATAACTAAACAATACCTTCATTGTTTATGTCTTTCTATTCCAAATGTATTGTTTTGAACTGACTGAAAAACGTCAGGATCCATATGACAAAATGAGTTGACACATGTTTAAGCTGCTGCATACACAAATTCATGAGGTTGTTAGTTTAAGTCATTATACCCAAACTCTAATAGAATTTGCAACTTCATCAACAAAACATGTCGATAATTACTTGCTTTGGTAATTCTTTGCAGAGTATCCCCAGAAACTTTGTGAAAAAATATGGAGAAAATTTATCAAATCAGGTGCTTCTTAAGCTTCCAAATGGTGCAGAGTGGAAAGTGGAATTGACAAAATCAAATTACATGTTTTGGTTAGATAGTGGTTGGCATAAATTTGCCGAGGATTGCTTTCTGGATGAAGGTCACCTTTTAGTTTTTAGATATGATAAAGATTCGTGTTTTTACGTACTGATATTCGATACAAGTGGATTAGAGATAGAGTACCCTTGCAAAGATGCCCATAGGGATGAAACCGACATTATTGGGGACTTGCAAGTTGATGAATCCCCTGAAATTCTGGATGATGTTCCTCTATTACTAAAAAGAATGGAAAAAACTCCTCCACCAAGTCCACGGCCTTATAAAAAGATGAGAAACGAATATTCATGCAGGGTTATGTCGGAATTTGAAGGTAGTGGATCTCGTTTCTCCTGTTATTGATCTCATCTCTGTTGAGGGTTCTCATACCAAGGTAAGTACCATATAATCTATTTGATACATATATTTTGACTGTAATTTTCTGCAACAGAAGAAGATTTTGCCTCAACAGAAGGCAGAGGAGGCACGTCCATTCCTCATAGTTACCCAAAAGATTCTTCTTCAGCAGAAGACAGAGGAGGCACAACTAGTCCTCATAGTTACCCAAAAGGTGAGGCTGCTATTGGAAGACAAACAATATATGCTGGCATAAAAGCTAGAGCTCTTCAAAGAGCTAATGCATTCAAATCTGAAAATCCTTTTTTCACAGTTCTCATTCAGCCAACAGTTATATCTGAGAAAGCCATCCTGGTAAGCTGTCTAATAGTAGATTATATCTTCTTTTGGATAAATATGATTCCAATACATTTCTCTGGTTTAAAATGGAACTTCTTTACCTGGCAGTTTTTACCTCGCAAGTTCGCCGGTAAATATTTTGACAAGAAGTGTGGAAATGCCTATCTTACAGTCTCAGACAGGGGAACATGGGTCGTTGGCTACACTTTTAATGGAGCATCAATAGCCAAGTTTGTATGTGGTTGGAAGAAATTTTCAAAAGACAATAAGTTGAAAGTAGGCGATGTTTGTGTATTTGAGATGATAAAGGATGGTGGATTTTCATTCAAAGTTCTTATTTTTCCAGTTAATAAAGACGAAGATCCTTTTCATCTCCTCTCGCAAGGTAAGCAATCTTTTTAAAACCTAGTCAGCCATCAAATGCAATTCACGTGGTGATACATCATATTTATTTCGTATATTTGTTTTTTAAGTATATTTATTCACTATATGTTCAATTTTCAATTTTAATACAAAGTTATTATGAAATTTGTGCTTTACAATAAGAAAATTAGTTCTAAATGGAAAAGCAAAAGTAATGATCATAAGTAAATTTAGGATATCTATTCGAAAATATTTTTGTGTACATGGAGGTGTATACCTATGACTTTTTTATAGTTTATAAACAATACATAAAGAATGATTAGTTAAATTAGTTAATGTATCTTTAACAAATGCGATTACATAATTTTAAAAGTTATGAAATCTATAAATAATGTTTTCAAATACTAAATAGCTTAACTTATTTTATTAATTTCATGTTTAAAGTTGGAATAAAAGAAAAAATTTAAGGGCATTTTAGTCAATCAAATTGTTCTTCCCTCAAGCCCGTTTTATATATAGTACTCGGCATAGAAAACGTGTGTTGCACATGGATATATATGAAACAAATAATGTTTTTCTATAACTAATCATGTGATTTGAGTTTCAGCAAAATTATGTCGTTAATGGGTTATCGTAATTTCACACATCATTTCATGTTACTTCCAGTTAACTTTAGGTAAATTTTAACGTTTATCTATGTCTTAAATATTGTAACATAGTTCTCCCATTTACTTCAATTATTTTTCAATTCTTTGTGTGCCTCTTCATTTTATGTCTTCTTTGTTTCACCATTATCTCAAGCATTAATGGACAATTTTATTACAATATTAAAACATTAACATACTAATTAATTTTTTATTACAAACATTAATACAATAGGTTTGTAGGAATTATGAATTAATGGCATTTTAGTGATAATATTCAGAGTTTTGGACAGTCCAAAAAATGTTTCTAAAGATCTCCACTTTTAGGTAGGATAGGATGGTATTTTTATATGACTCTGCATTTAATGTCCTTTTTGTTCACCATTATCTCAAGAATTAATTGACAATTTTATTACAATATTAAAACAATAACATACTAATTAATTTTTATTACAAATGTTAACACAATAGATCGCTTAGTTATTAGGAATTAATGGCATTTTAGTGATAATATTCATAGTACTGGACAAAAAGGTCCAAAAAATGTTTTCCAGAAATCCCCACTTCAGATATAATAGTAAAGATATAGATCTACAAATCAATGCCATTATTTAGGTCCTAACTTAGTAGACCTGTGTTCTTTCATTTTCAGGGTCAGTTAAGAACAAGGCAAATGGAGTTCACTCTGAGAAGAACGAAACAGTTAAGCTTGAACCTAATATCATTTCAAATGCTGAAGTTGGTTTCTGTAATGTACGTGACCACTCTCCCCCAGAAGAAGGCTATGGAGGAGCATCTTCGGTCGGCCAAAATCCTATGGTTCAGGACAGGTTCCAATCATTGACTACCATGGAAAGAGCTAGAGTTGATGATTTCAGTTCTGAGCTAGAGTTGATGATTTCAGTTAAGAACAAGGCAAATGGAGTTCAATCTGAGAAGAACGAAACAGTTAAGCTTGAACCTAATATCATTACGAATGCTGAAGTTGGTTTGTGTAATGTACGTGACCACTCTCCCACAGAAGAAGGCTATGGAGGAGCATCTTTGGTCGGCCAAAATCCTACGGTTCAGGACAGGTTCCAATCATTGACTGCCATAGAAAGAGCTAGAGTTGATGATTTCAGTTCTGAGCATCCTTTCTTCAAGCTTATCATCAGACCATCACATATTGATGGCCATAACTTGGTAATCTTCACGTGAAAACATGTAACTTTTTTCCTGTAGATTTGGTTTTAGAATTGCAGTTGTATAATTCTTTCTGTTCGTTTACATTACAGCATGTACCAACCGGCTTTGCCAAGAGTTACTTGAATGTTTCTTACATGAATGGCCTCGATGCTGTCCTTCAAACTTCAGATGACCGTACATGGTTTGTTAAGTTCAATGTAAGAACAAGAAATATGAATCCTACAGTGGAAATATGTTATGGCTGGACGAAATTTGTTATGGAAAATAAATTGAAAGTAGGAGATATTTGTTTATTTGAATTAATCAAGCCTATTGAAATGTCATTTAACGTCGAAATATTCCGAGGAGTCTCTGATAGTGCCGATTGCAGTCACCACCAATGTCGAGGTTAGTAACAAATATGCTTTGATTATTAATCTATCTCATTAAAACTGTTATGTTTCTTATTGACTAATTTTGTTAACAGATCATCAGACTGGATCAAGTAATGAAGTTCAGCCAAAAGGGAACTCAAAACATGAGAATGGATTAGATATAAAGAAGGTTTCTGAGAGGCCTTCGTCTTCAAGGCCTTTTGAAGGATCACGTGCTGCCAGGAAATTATCCTCTAGCAACTCCTTCAAAATCGTTGTGCTTCCCTATAAGCTGGAACACTCAATTATGGTACGCTCTACACCAGAATAGCATGTTTCAATACTTTTTTACGATAATGAAGTTAACTGCCTCTAAGATATCATCGGCATTGTGCAAAAGAGAGGAGGAATTTAATGAACACCTCTTTCTCCATTGTTCTTGCACTAGGAAGTTGTGGGCTTTGATTTTGGGTAGTTTTGTGGAGAAAAATGGAAGAGAAGAAACAGAGAGAAGAAGAGAGAAATGTGCGGGAGAGAAGAGGTTGAAAAAAGTAAATTGTCATTAAAATGAAACCCGAGAACAACCAGAGTACTTAAGGGAAAGGAATAGCCGATGGCTAGTTAGGGCAAAAAGACAAACAAACCTTTAACTAACAACCAGACCAAACCAACCAAAACTAACTATGCTTAACATCCCCCCGCAAACTCATCCCAGACGAGTGGATGAGTTTGTCACGAAGAAAAGTAAACTGAGGTATTAACAAGGGTTTGGTAAACAGATCAGCAAGTTGTTGTTGAGAAGACACATGCTTAACGATCAAGTCTTTCCTCATCACACGTTCTCTAACAAAATGAAAATCGATTTCCACGTGCTTCGTTCTTGCGTGGAAAACCGGATTTGAGGCCAAGGATATGGCAGAAGTGTTCTCGCAGTATAAAGCAGGAGCTTGTCTTTGATAGACATGCATATCCCGAAAAATCTGTCTAAGCTAAGTCAACTCTGCAGCAGTGTTAGCCAGCGCTTTGTAATTCGGTTGAAGATCTGGCAACTGTTGCTTGTTTCTTTGCACTCCAAGAGACAGGATTCTGCCCAAGAAAAATCACAAAGCTTGAGGTGGATCTACGGTCAGCAGGATCTCCAGCCCAGTCAGCATCACCAGAGGCGTGCAAATTAAGAGAACCAGATTTAAAACAAGTATCATGATCAATAGTACCTACCACATACCTTAGGATACGTTTGACTGCAGCAAAGTAAGTAGTAGCAGGAGAGTGCATGAATTGACACACTCTATTGACAACAAAGTTTATATCTGGTCTAGTAAAGGTAAGATATTGAAGGGAACCAACAATACTACGATATGAAGCAACATCAGACAAAGGTGACCAGTTTGACTAGATAAAGGTGTCTTAGTAGAACAAGGGGAATGACAAAGGTGAACCAGTTTAGCTTGAATCATTCCAGCTTTAAGAAGTAAATCTCTAGCATATTTATGTTGATTTACAAAAATACCATCTGATGTTCTACTAATTTCAAGACCTAAGAAGTATCGCAAGTCACCTAAGTCAGACATACCAAAATCCTGTTTTAAAGAGTGAACAAGATGATCAATATAGGCATCCGTCCCACTAATCACAATATCATCAACATATAGCAAAATGTAAGTGAGAGATTTAGAAGAGGCATGAACAAATAAAGATGTATCATCATGAGAACCAACAAAGGCAAGAGATAGAAGGTGACTAGTAAACTTTTCAAACCAAGCTCGAGGAGCTTGTTTGAGACCATACAAAGACTTATTAGGCTTACACACATGATCAGGACAACGTTTGCCGACAAACCCAGGTGGTTGACACATATAAACTTCTTCAGTTAAAAAACCATGTAGGAAAGCATTTTTAACATCAAGCTGCCTCCAGGTCCAACCATAGGTAGCAACGAAAGAAAATAAGATTCTAATAGTGGGCTTTTTGATAATTGGACTAAATGTTTCACCATAGTCAAAGACCAGGTTGTTGATGATATCCTTTAGCTACAAGCCTGGGTTTATGCCTGGCTATGGTCCCATCAGGGTTGTACTTAATTTTGTACACCCATATACAACCAACAAGGTTTTTGTTGGGAGGTAAAGGCATAAGGGTCCAAGTGTTTTGAGAAAGAAGGGTAGCATACTAAGAATTCATAACTTGAACCCTTTTTGGGCACTAGTGAAAGAATTAGGTTCAAAATGTTTATCAATAGGGCAGGAAGCAGCAAAGGCTTTCTTCTTGAATATACCAGACTTTGACCGAGTCTGCATGGGATGTGTGGAAGTGTTCCTAGTGCTAATGACAGACTGATCAACAGAAACAGGAGGTAAAGACTAGAATGCACACTAGAAATGCTAGAATTCAGATTTAAATTATTTTGATCATGTCTAGCAGCAGAATCAGTATGTCTAACAGTAGAATCAGAATTCTCAGAGTGTCCAGAATGCAATTCAGAGTGTTCAGAATGCAAATCAACATGAGTAACAGAAAGCAAACCGCAATAGGCTCAGAATTTTCAGAATGTAATTCAGACGGCAAAGCAAAAGGTAAAGCAGATTTTCCAGCATGAGTAACAGAAGGCAAATCAGTAGCAGAATGAGTATTGTTCGGATCACAATTAAAAACTGTATGCAAAGTTCTATCAGAATGCACCTCAGGTAAACCAGTATGAATGTCATTAATAGCTTCAGAATTAAGAGCATTACTATGACTAGCATTGGGCATAGATAACAACTTGGAATTAAGCATAGTGCTAAGTAGGAGAGAAGAGGAAGAGTTGGTACCTGAAGTAGCAGAACTAAGAAAACCAGTGTTGGAAGAGGATAATTGTAATGAGGCAGCAAAGGGAAACTGTTTTTCCTCAAATACAACATCTCTAGAGATATAATAACGTGTGGTAGACTTATCAAAACAAAGATAACCTTTCTGATTAAGAGCATACCCAAGAAAAACACATTGCAAGCTTTTAGGTTGAAATTTATGTTGCATATAAGGTTGAAGATTTGGATAACATGCACATCCAAAAACTCAAGTCTAGTATAATCAGGAAGTTTCCCAAATAACATTTCAAAAGGAGATTTATTTGTAAGAGTTAAACTAGGCATTACGATAATTAAGTATGAGGCAGTTGCAAAAGCAAAATTCCAAGATTGTGAAGGTACAAAAGAATAATGAAGAAGGGTAAGACCTGTCTCAACTAAATGTCTATGTTTTCGCTCAGCAATTCCATTTTGCTGAGGTGTATAAGGGCAAGTCTTTTGATGCATAATACTCTTTACAGTAAGATATGATTGAAAAGAGAGACTAGAGTACTCACCGCCTCCATCAGTCCTTAAATATTGAATTTTAGTTGAGAACATATTCTCAACAAGGGGTTGGAACCTTTTAAACCTCACATTTATTCTTAATTGGAAAGAACCATGTGAACCGACTCATACCATCAATAAAAAGAACATAGTATCTATGCCCTAAAACAGAAGTAATGGGGGAAGTGCCCCAGACATCAGAATGAACAAGCTAAAGGAACAGTAGAAAAATATTCAGAATTGCCAAAAGGGAGCCTTGTCATTTTATTAGAAACACGGCTAATACAAATACAACTATTTATAGCAGAATCAGTGCAGGGAATATTAGCTTTATTAAGAATTTGCTTAACAATTTTATCACTAGGATGGCCTAAAAGAAAGCCCAAGAGAATCATGTTGTTTAGAGCTAAAAAGGGCAACTTTAGATGAAGGCAAATTGGTAGGTATAGGATAGAGTCCATTAATGCAGGGTCCTTTATGTAAAAGAGTTCTTGTTTCCCTGTCCTGAATCCGGAAACAAAAGGCATCAAAACCGAACCTACAATTATGCTCAAGACAAAATTGATACACAGATAACAATTTAGCAGAATTGTTATCAGATAAATGAGGAACACAATAGATATTGGACAAAAGAAAAGTTTTGGAAGAAATATTTAAAGAACTCGAACCTGTAAGAGTTATTGGCAAGATTTGGCCATTACCAATAGAGACTCCATCTTCCCAGTAAATTCAGAGGCATTATGTAAACTGTGCAAATCAGGGGTGAGATGGGTGTTACACCCAGTATCCGTGAGCCACACCTGAGGGTCATTGTGTGAGGCTTGATTCAGGATAGTCTTGACAGCAAGATTCGAAGAAGGATTCCTCCCTTGGTAGGCGAAGTTCATACGGTGAAAACAATCAGCAGCACTGTGTCCCATTTTTTGACAAATTTGGCATTGTATTCTATTGTATTGAGGTATGGAAAAATTATCTTGACTACTGTTGAATTACCCTTTGAATTGAGATGCATTTTGTGTTGGAGATGCTCCAGGAACAGAGGGAAGAGATGCTGAATTCCAGTTTTGGGGCTTACTTCCTCGTCCATTGTTTGATCTACCCCAATTGTTTCTGTCTCCACGAGAATTCTTGAAGCCACGACCACGATTTCCTCCTCTGTTGGCAGCAAAGTTAGCAAGAATGGCAGTATTCTGTACCGGAGATTCTTGCTGCTTTTGTTTGTTCCCAAGAAGTGTTCTTCGGATTTTAGAAGAACATGAAGTTCTTCTAGGCTTAGAGGTTCTGCCCTTGTACGAATTGACGTCCGAATGGTATTGTAATCATTGGGCAGACCATTAAGAGTATATATTAAACATCTTCGTCTTCAACATTCACGGATACGACTGAGAGCTTATCCTTAATTTCCTTGATTCTTTGAATATAACAATCTATGTTCTCAGTAGCTTCCTTAGAAACAGATTGTAAATCTGACTTTAGTTGCAGAATATTGGTGCGAGATATAGAAGAAAATCTCCTCTCTAAAGAATCCCAAACCTCCTTTGATGTCTTACATCCAACAACATAAGATAAAGCCATAGGCGAAAGAGTGGCATTTATCAAAGCTATTAGGGCTTAATCTTGAGACAGCCACTGTTCATACCTGGGATTACTGTTGAGTGTGTCCTCTCCGTTTGAGTTCTTGAGAAATCTTGCTGGGCACTTGATTGTGCCGTCGTCGTACCCAAATATCAAGTGAGCTTTCAGAATAGCAGTAATTTGGTACTTCCAAAGGATAAAATTAGTTGAATCTAACCTAATTGAAATTAGGTTACATATGTTTGACAGAAGGAAGATGGCAGAGTGGGAAGAGGGAGTAGAAATTGAATCTGTGATATCTGCCCTAGACGAAGGAGAGGTATTCTGGGGGAGTTGGGAATTTTGATTTTCTGGAATAATATTTGAGATTTCTTGAACAGCGTTTGAAGAGGAAGGATTTGACTGAGAAATTTGTTGATTTAGGGCTTGGACATTGGTATGTGAGCCAATTTGTTCCTGAGCAATTTCTTGAGTTTCTGAAGGCAGAATTTCAGACGGATCGGCCATAGCATCGACGTGAGTCAGAGTGGCTGTGATACCATATGGAGAAAAATGGAAGAGAAGAAACAGAAAGAAGAAGAGAGAAACGTGCAGGAGAGAAGAGGTTGAAGAAAGTAAATTGTCATTAAAATGAAACTCGAGAACAGCCAGAGTACTTAGGGGAAAGGAATAGCCAATGGCTAGTTAGGGCAAAAAGACAAACAAACGCTTAACTAACAACCAGACTAAACCAACCAAAACTAACTATGCTTAACAGTTTGCAGGATTATTGGATGATGCCTCGTGATTATCATGCCCGTAGAGCAGATAGGAGGTTATCCCCTTAGCTATTTTTTGGTGTATTTGGCGGGAGAGTAATTCTAGGATTTTGGGGTTGAGAATACTATTTGTATTGTTCTTGTTTTGTTCTCTAGCAACGTCCTAGAGTGGCTCGGATGTCTTTTCGATGGTTTTGATTATGAAAAAACCTGGGCAGATTCAGCAGTCTTTATTCACAGGGCCTAGTAATTAAGGTTGTACAACCCTCGGGGTTTTTTGTGAATAATACTTTTACTTTTTATCGATAGAAAAAGAAGATATTGTCGGCATTGTTTAGAAGTTTTTCCATTTTAATACTATGTTAATCCAACTCATTACCCCTTAATCATTGCTTTCCATTAACTCGGCGGGTAGTCCTGCCTGGCCAGGGGTCCAGATTGCGTTGGGCGATACTCTCGTATTACCAATTTTCCCTCTTATGGGACTATGTGAGTGTCGCACGATCTCAATTCCGTCTAATTTTTTTTACGAAAATGATGGTAGAGGGTCCCAGTGAGCAAAAAAACATCATAGTTCATTAGTGTTAAGTTTTAAAGGTGGGGGTGTTGACTAGTGTTTGACCAAAATGTCGGAGAGATTGCAGTAATTAACCCTTATTATTATGGTATTAGTATTGAAGCATATATAATTCTTGCAGAATGTACCTAATAAATTTGCCATGGAGAATCTGGTAGAAGGCTTAGAGATTGTGAAGCTTCAGGTGGGAGAGAGATTATGGCCGGTGAAGTTATTAAGATACGGAAGAACATTCAAATTGTCTGGTGGGTTAAGTGCATTTGCTAAGGACAACTCTCTACAAGTAGGGGATATTTGCAGGTTTGTGCCTATAAACAAGAAAGACAACGTCCTTAAAGTTACCATTTTGAGATGTTTAGATTAATCAAAATGATTATGATCAATTTGGCGTCTCATTGCTTTGGATCATAGGCTTGTCTTGTATGTGTCTAATGAAGTTGTTATGGCCAAATTGACGAGTCTCCGCTCAAGATCTTCCGTCTTGTTTGAGTCTCGTTGCTTGTCCTTGTCTTTCTTGTCTGTCTCAATGCTTGTCCGGCTGGTCATATGCATCCTCCATGTAATATTTGTGTTTCTCTAATCTTTTATGTTTTGCCTTTCCCATAACCCTTGCCGCTTATGGTTATCGATAAACTACTGTCAAAAGAAAGCCTCTCAGAGAAAGTTTTCATCGTGAAATCCCCCCCCCCCCCCTTCTCTTAGGATGAACATGTAAAATATAGGAATACACTTCACTCCCTTAAATTCGAGCTCTTTGAAGTTGAAATGTCATAAGCTTTAACTCTGTATTGTATCATAAGCTTTTAACTCTGAAGTTGAAATGTTGTATCATAAGAAACTCTTTATTGTATGACTAGCTTCGACTTTGAGGTTGAAATATTGTATCATAAGCTTTAACTTATTTTGAAAAATTGGTTTCTTAAACACATACTACTCTATTACTATCTTTAACTTTGTATTCATAGCAACAGATAGAGGTTGCAGTTCGGACGCATCTAGATGGCCGTACCTATCTGGCCAAACTGCAAAGTACAACTTCAAAAACAGAATGAAAAATAGCTTGTTTTATTTATTTATTTTTGACTTTATATGGGCCATTCACGACTGACTGGATGACTCAAATGTAATTACAGATCTATTGTTAAGCGAAGGCTGCATAGAATCTGCATCCTCTACTTTGGTCGCATGGTGTATGCGCCTAATTAAAACTTTTTTTATCAAAGATTAATGCTACATAGATTTAATAATTGATCAAGTTTTAAGTGATCAAGTAATGTGTCGATCATTTATAGGTTAGTGCATTCTCATTCGTTAAAATGTTTTCAGAAATCAACCTATAAATGAGTGGGACATCACCTGCTCATTTAAAATTTGGTCAATTACTTGATCAGTTTAGAATTATTTTTTTTCAAATATAAATAAAAAAAACTTTGAAGTACTAATTTGTAAATGCATAAAAACCTTTAGTAATCTCAAATATTTAATTTAGGTTATCGAATATAATTTTTTTGGTAGTGTAAGATAATTAACTTCTCATCTTCAATCTATAATCTATAATATATTGAAGTGAGAGCAGATGTAAATTGTTTATGGACAATTTTGTCGACTTATTATTGATGTATTATGTAAAATTGATTTATTATTGATGCATATATAAAATTACCTTCTAATTTATATGTGTCATCTAATAATTTATTATTTTTAAATATAATAAAATGATCAAATTAGACATTCGTTTTTTAAATGTATTCACCAACCAATTTAATGAATTTTTAACAATACAATTTTTAAGTTTTTTTAATTTGATAAGTTTGAACGAATTATAGCAAATTCTTTAAAAAGTTACAAAAAAAAATATAATTTTCTACCAATTTATTTTATTATAACAAAAAATTGAATTATTTTAATAAAAGATTAGATAATAGAATTTAAAAAATATTTTAATTATAATAAACTTTTGTTAAGTTATATTTTATATGTTGGTGAATTTGTATGTTACATAAATGTTACTTATACATACAAATATCTATAGTCTCTAATAAAATATTTTAGTAGAAGTTTAATTGCTTTGAACTCTTTAATAAAGCTTAATGAGATATTTAGTGATCCTTATTAACTATATCAAAAGGCTCATATACTTTTTAAATTTAATTTTGTTTTTTTACTAGAATTTTAATTTGTTCAAAATTAATGTTTAATTCGATGATCATATTAATTACATTAAATATGTATCAAGATCCAACTTACAATATTCCTAAGAAAATATCCTACTTCTAATATATGCGTGTTTCATTTATTTAAACTTCAAGATTTAATTATTTTTAATATGTAGAATTTTAAAGACTTAATCATTGATTTAATTATTTTTATCTATCTATATGGCCTTTTGTTTTATGGCTCAATTAAGTAAATAGACCACTATATGAAAATATAAAAAATTACCCAAAAATTTGTAATTTACACAAATGGCCGAATTTTATAATGACTTGTCTTTAGAACTTAAAAAATATTATAAATAGACGAGACTGCCCTCACTAATAAAGGACGTTATTCGCATAACAACCTTAGCGCAAAATGTTATTCGCGTAACAACGTCAACACAAAATGTTATTCGTGTAACAACAACCCTAGTGCAAAATGTTACGTAATTTATAGATATATACTCTATGTTATATAATAATATATTGTGTTATGCATATTCACCTTAGTATATTTTAATATACTATAAGTATATCATAGTATGTATGTAGTATATTTTATATACCATCAGTATATCATAGTATATCTATAATATATTTTTATATATCATTCGGTACCATACTCATTCCTACGCCCAAGCCCGACCCCTCATTCTTCTTCTTCTTCATCTCTCTCGCTCGAAACCAGAAATAGAGGGAGGAAGAGAATCATTACATAACAAAAAGAATAGTGACCAGCGCCGGCAAGAGAACCGCGGTAGGCGGTTAGGGAGGTCGTGACCAGATCTGATCGCGATGACCAAATCTGGTCCTGGTGGTCAAGGAAGCCACTGTCGACGATTGCGACAATGGGGACTGGTAGCCATGGTCGCTGGTCTCTCTATGGTAAATATGAAATCCTAGGATATTGTCGCGAAGAGCAACAAAAAAACCTAAGGCACGACTGAAGAAAAAGGAAAAAACGTGAAGAAGAAGAAGGAAAAAAAATCTAAAACACAAATCAAATAAAATAAGGGTATAAAGGTAAAATAACAAAGAGAATTCAACTACCTGATTTTTCTCTTCTCCATTTCGGCCATATGTGCAAAATAATAAAAAAATGACATTAACAAAAATAAAACTTAAACTTGATTAAACCCCTAATTTTCCCTTTTGTTATTTAATATAGAGAAATTTTGCAAACTAGACAATATTAGGGGTGGTGTGTTAAAAAATAGCAGATTTTTTCCTATTAATTTAGGTCAATCAACTGTCTATTAGTGATATACTTTGTGATATATCCTACAATTAAGGAAACAATAAATATAGACTACCATGAAATCCACATAAATATACTATAAAAATTGAAAATTTTGAAAAATCTACAAATCTCGCATCCCCCCAACTGCGGCATTTTAAATCCTCAACAACCCGTAATTAATAGAAGACTAATATACTTAGAAATTAATTCATACTAATTCCATTGATGAGGGAAACACTCCATTGACGGTAAAAGGGTAACTCATCTTTTCTCTATGGATTGGCTACTGGTTAATCGTGTTTTCCCTATCATCTAGACGGCATCTTTCTCCTTCTATCATATTTTCATCTATCTGAAATAAACCCATAAATAATGGTTAAATTTTTATTCCCATTGAGTTAGTGTCGTAATCATGCAACTAGATGCTACTTTATGCTCATGGAACCACCTTTGAGACAATGACCTAAAAAATTCAATAAAAAAGTAACAGGTAAACCACGAGCATCTTTCAATACATTATTGAGGCTCTCTGATATATTTGTTGTTATGACATTATATCGATGACTAACATAATGAGATCGAGCCCATTTCTCATACCCAACACCATTAAGATACGGACTAATCAAATGATAAATAGATTCAAATGCACGCATATTGACTTCAAATTCTTCAACTGTATATACTTTTGCACATCGGTAAAAAATGGGGTCAACAACTGAATTTTTATACTTAAACTTGACATTAAATGAAAGATGTTGCATACACATGCCACGAACAGCGTTTGAAAACCATTTATAAATCAGATTTGGTATACTATTGTGTCTATTAGATATAATTACTAAATTTTACCTATCACCAATTACTTCCTTCAATTTTTCGCAGAACCATCCCCAGGATAAATCGTTTTCTGAATCTACAACAGCAAATGCCAAAGGAAAATTTTGATTATTTCCATCCAACAATGATGCTATTAAAAGCATATCGAGATATTTGTTCTTCAGGAAAGTTCCATCAACTAAAATCACTACTCTACAATGATGCCAGCCTTTCAAAGCAGCCCTGAAACACATTAAAAAGTATTTGAATGTGTCATTCTTATCATTCTAAATTATTTATTTATTGATTTCGTGATCAATAATTGAAATATTGAAAAATGGTATATCTGGATTTTTTTTCTTTCATTCCATAACAATATGATGGTAATCTTGCATACAACTCTTATGGCATCCCTCGAAGCAAATCCAATGCATTTTCCTTTGCTTTCCATGCTTTATAATAATTAATAGTAACCTCATGCTTCAAATGCATATGATCAATAATATCTTTGGGTGATGTCCGATCGCGTACATCATTCCTATATCCACATTTGATACATTGACTAACAATATCGGATGTTACTTGACGATGATTACTTTAAATTATATCTAACGAACAACTGTATTCCTTAATATATTCATGAACCATCCAAAGCTCCCC